>MJUU01008136.1:8012-22140 GCA_002080025.1 Modiolus philippinarum
AAAAAAAGAGACAAAAGAAACCTTGGTCAGACAGTGAAATACAAAATTTAAAAACAAAAATAAATCACATTGGTAAGAAATTAAAACAAAAGCCATATGACAAAACATTAAGAAATTCTTACTTTTCAACTGCAATAGAACTTAAAAGGTTGTCTAGAAAAAGAAATGATTATCAACAAAATTTTGTTGAAGAATTGTTTGACTGTAAAAGCCATGACCCCCAAAAATTTTGGAAACTTTTTAAATCACATTTAGATAAACCTGTCTCGAATGAAATAAATATAAGTCCGGATAAACTTGGAAAACATTTCCAGAATCAGGGGAATTGGGATAATCCAGATCATTTACACGAGCAAGAAATAATAGATTATTTACAAGATAATCATAATTATAAATTCAATGAAATTACAGACAAACCAGTTACCATATCTGAGGTGAAAAGGGTTATTAAGTCATTGAAAACAGGGAAAGCAGTAGGACCTGATCAAATTATAAATGAAGTTATAAAAGGAAGCAGTCCTATTATGACAAAAAGTATTACAAAATTGTTCAATTTAATATTTCAGTCGGGTTATTACCCAAGTATTTGGGATAATTCTTTTATTATACCTGTATTTAAATTAGGTAATGCTGATGATCCAAATAATTACAGAGGAGTTTCTTTACAGAACTGTCTAAGTAAGACATTTAGTGCAGTTTTAAATAATAGAATAAGTCAGTATATGCAGGATAAATTTTCTGAACATCAATTTGGATTCCGTCCAAATCACAGAACTGCTGACAGTTTATTTATTTGTAAAACATTAATAAACAAATATATAAATCTAGATAAAAAATGCATTTATGCATGTTTTGTTGACTTGCGAAAAGCCTTCCACTCGCTATGGCGAAATGCACTATTGTATAAAATGTTATTAAATGGTGTAGGAGGTAAAATGACTAAAATAGTTCAACAAATGTATGCAAACTGCATGTCATCAATTAAAATTCAAGGTCACTTTACTGAATTTTTTAATATTAACAGAGGAGTGAAGCAAGGGGATTCTCTTAGATCTTCCCTTTTTAACATTTTCATCAAGGATATTTGTAAAATATTTGACACTGACAAAAATTGTCCTTTATTACTAAACACAACTAAAATCGGGAGTCTTTTATTCGCTGATGATCTTTTACTGTTATCAGACTCGACTGAAGGACTTGAGAACAGTTTAAATTCATTATCAAATTATTGTGATAGGTGGCAGTTAACAGTGAATTGTAAGAAAACAAAAACGATGGTAATAAGTAATAATAAATTTCAAAAAACAAATTCATTTCGGTATAAAAATGTAACTTTAGAAAATGTTAAAGAATTCAAATTTCTTGGAAATATAATTTCCAATAATGGAAATTTAACGCAATCTGCGAAATATTTTTCCCAAAAAGCTTTAAAAGTCATGTATTCAATTCGAACATATACGAGTCATCTAAATCAAATACCTGCAAACCTATCATGTCACCTTTTTGATTCATTAGTTAAACCCATATTAACATTTAATAGTGAAATTTGGAACATGGATTTATATAAAACCTACTACAACTCGACAAACAGAGCTGAGCGACAAAACTTAGAGGCTGACTACTTAAATTATCTTGACAGATCACCTATAGACAAAATTCATACTAAATTCTGCAAATTTACATTAGGAGTTAAAAGATGTGCCAGTAATATTGCAACCAGATCAGAGTTGGGTAGATACCCCATAGATTGTTATATGTTATGTCAATCATTACTATATGAAGACAGATTAAATAGTCTGTCTATTAATCCTATCCTAAAGGAGGCTTATGAATTGTCAAAAAATATTGATTCCCAAGGAACTTATTCTTGGTTCTCCTATGTTAAATCTATAAGAAAAATATTTCAATTGGAAACCTCTGATAGTCTTCAAAATTGGAAAAGTAATAAAAAATATTATAAAAATGTGTCGAATAACCATTATATGAAATATTATGAAGAAAAGATAAATAGTCTAGACGAAAATAGTAAACTTCGCCTATTTAAAAATATTAAAACTAACTATCATTTCGAAAACTACTTAAAAACTAATATTTCAGAATATCGAAAATTGATATGTAAATTCAGAATCAGTGATCACCAATTGGCAATTGAATGTGGCAGATACAAAAAAATTTCACGAGAAAATAGACTTTGTAACACATGCAAAGTACTAGAAGATGAAAACCATTTCTTTTTTCACTGTAATTTAAATAAAGATTTACACTTTCTTACAAAAATTCAATATAGACAAAAACCTAGAGAAAAACAAAATACTTAATATTGTCCTAAATCCAGTAACTAATCAAAAAGTGAAATTGCTTGGTTCCTTTTTAAAGCAGTCTCTAGAACTGAGGACAGGGGGCATTTAATTTCATTTGCTTTATATGTATGTTTGTTCAAGATGTATATTGTCACTTTATCTGTTATATGCCCTTGGCCCTTAATTGGGCGTAAATTGTGCATTTTCTTTATTAAAAGTTTCTTTATTAAAGTATTTAATTCACTCGTACGAAATTGTTAATTAAGGTATCTTAATAGACCCTTTTACAGGGTATTAATTTTTTTTATCGATATTTATTTTCAATATCTATATAAAGCTTTACACATATGGCATATTGTTGACACTTTTTAAAACCATATAAAATTTTTTTCTGCAAGATCTTTAAAAAAGCAATCGACAGAAAAAAAAATTGAAAATCTTATAGATTAATAGCGTTAACAGCGCGGGAACAACAAAAACTACTTTAACCCATTTTAAGTATCGTTAATTCGAATTAAGTAACTTAAACTGAATTTAAGTAGAGAAAAACTAAGTTTTAGTAACTTAAATTGGGTTTTTCTATTTTTTGTGGTTCGCGCTTTCCATAGACATGCTTTACACTAATTTAATGGCAAAAGATATTGATGGCACCAACATAGTACTAACTATGTGTGTCCCGTCTTTTCATAAATTTATTGCTGAATTATTAATATTTTGTCCTCAATCTGATTTTTCTTTTCAGGATTTCTTGAATCTGGTCTGCTTGTTAAAGATGTTAATCGATTAACAAAGGTATATCTGAAATCTTGGAAGTTCAAGGCGGATATTTTAGCATTAATTCCTACGGATTTCTTATATTTTGTTGTGGACATGACAGCGGTTCGCCTTAACAGAATAATAAAGATCTGGAGAATGTTGGAATTTTTCAGGCTAGCAGAAACTCACACAAATTATCCAAATTTGTTTGGAGTTGGCCGTTTGATCATTTATATCATTATCATTATCCATTGGAACGCATGTTTTTACTTTGCAATTAGCAGACATCTTGGATTTGGAACCGATGACTGGACTTATCCGGATCCCACTACTGGAGACTACGGTAACTTTTTCAAACAATATGTGACGAGTTTCTATTGGTCATGCTTGACCTTAACAACAATTGGAGATACTCCCTATCCGGAAACCGTCATTTCATACTGTTTTTGTATTATTTGTTCCCTGGTGGGCGTACTCATTTTTGCTACTATTTTCGGAAATGTTGGTGCCTTGATTAACGGAATGGACGCTGCCCGTACAGAATATCAAGCTAGAGTTGATGCCGTAAAAAGATATATGGAATTAAGAGGAGTTTTTGGCGAGCTGCAGGTTCGAGTTATAAAATGGTTTGATTATACATGGAACAATAAACAGTCTTTTGATGACAAAGAGGTGTTAACATATTTGCCGGAAAAACTGAGAGCTGAAATTTCGATACATGTTCATTTAGGAACCTTACGCCGAGTTGCAATATTCCAGGATTGTGAACCAGGTCTGCTGGTTGAACTGGTGCTAAAGCTCCGTCTACAAGTGTACAGCCCTGGTGATTATATTTGTCGTAAAGGCGACATAGGAAAAGAAATGTATATTGTAAAACGTGGAAAATTACAAGTTGTTTCAGAAGATGGAAAAGTTATATTTGTGACCCTAAGTGATGGTTCTGTATTTGGAGAAATAAGTGTGCTCAATATAGCTGGAAACAAGACAGGAAATCGTAGAACTGCCAGTGTACGAAGTGTAGGTTACTCTGATTTGTTTTGTTTGTCAAAAAACGATCTCTGGGATGCTCTGCAAGAATATCCTGAGGCAAAGAAAAGTCTTATAAGTAAAGGTCAACAGTTACTGCGGAAAGATAACCTTCTGGATGAAGAGGCCGCAAGACGGGAGCTGCGGCGGATGCAAAATCTGGATAAAAAAATAGAGTTAATCGCAGACGCAGTTGATGAACTTCAAAACGACGTGAAGAGACTTGCTCATAAAATTGACAATAAATGAAAAATGAGGTAATAAATAGACCAAAATAACCACGGAGATGGTCGAACTATTCTGAAAATAAGGAAACAAAAAGACTAAAGTTTAATAGACCAAAATAACCACGGAGATGGTCGAACTATTCTGAAAATAAGGAAACAAAAAGACTAAAGTTTAATGTCCGCGTCCTTTTAAGTCTTTTTTGTTACTATTTAATTTAGATGAAACACGTCGCCAGCTTTGCTCTTTGGTGATGATAATGTGTGATATAACTGGTTATATTTTTCAAGGGATGAAACAAAAGTAAAAGCAAGGTAACATCCCACCAGGTCTTCTCCTTCAGGTTATAAAGTTATTCAGATGGTAGTAGTAATTATAAAATTATTAGATACCATTTCTTACGTCCGCATATTTTATGCTGTCGTATTATGGTATGGCGCAGTCTTCGGCTTTGAACTTGCGCAGAACTTGCGCGAACTTTTTGGTTCGTGTAATCTGATCAATATGAAATTTAGTATAATGAGAAAGACAGCAAATATTTTGGTTTATGGTCCTACCCGTTCAAAATAGGGACTAAATGGATCTACTTTGGTGTTTTGTTTTATATATATTGATGCAGGGTACTAATTGTATGACAGATTTGATAATGTTTCATAATGTTCCTTGTGAGTTTGTCCAACTAGAGCACGTGTAAAACGTCTCGAAGTAAACGGGACACCAAAAGACGAAGGAAGAACTCGACATTTCAGTTCAAAGTTTTCAGTCCGATTTTGACATGATGGTCCAAATGGACTATTAGCTCAGTACGTGATAAATTTTTTGATGCCTCTTTCGTTTTGAAATATACGGACCAAAAGGGCAAACTTCGCTTTTTCAAAGTATAGCTATATTTCATCAGAACTTTAATTTGAATTCCTTTTAATGTAAGCTTTCAGTGTTATGTACCTGGATTTTGCATAGCTCTCATTGTTTCCGGGCTAAAAGTGACCAAAGGTAGCCAAATCTCACTTGTATGGGGTTAATTATTTCTCACTCCATGGATATAGCGAGGGTGAGCATTTGCCATTGCTTCGAAACTGTCCATTGTAAACTTTTCATTCAAAGATATCTTTTGAAACCACCTGGCCAATTTAAACCAAAATTTGATAATAATAGTCCTTTAGTAATCCATTTCAAAATATATAATATTTGTTCTTCATCCAAGATGGCCGCCAGAGTTTGGTGGTCCCCTTCCAAGATTGTGATTTATATGTTTGTTTCTCATAAGGATGACCAAAAGTAGGAACAATGTTTAAAATAGTAGCTTATATGGAATGCGTTCAAAGATCTACCGAATTTTATAACAAAAGTCCTGTGGTGTCCTTCATATTCTGCAACTTTTTCTTTGTTCTAATCTCATCCAAGAAGGCCCTCAGCAAGGAGTGGGAATACGGTTCAACATAGGACCCAATAACGGGATGTTTTCATAGTTCAACATAGGACCCAATAACGGGATGTTTTCATAGATCATATTCTCTTTAACCACTCAAACAATTCAAACCAAAATTGATAATAATAGTCCTTCGGTGATCCCTTTCAAAGTATATGACTTCATCCAAGATTATTATTTAACATAGGAAATGAATTCAAAGATCTTCTCTGAAACCATTTGAACCGTTGTAATTAAACTTACTGGTTTTAAGATGATCCTTCAAGGTTTGTGACTTATTTGTTCATACTTCTTCTAAGATGGCTACCAACATGGAACATGGTTTATCATAAGATCCCGTGGGTCATGCATTCAAAGATCTTTTCCCTGTCCAACCGAAACCAAACTTGGTCACAATAAAAAGTCACACGGTGGTACCCCTAGAAAGTTTTGTTCGAACCTAATCAGAGGCGGGAGTCAGTGGGCCACACAATTTTACATAAGACTAAATGGCAAGTTCGAGTATCGTAAGGTCCAGATGAGCGATACAGGCTCTTGAGCGCCTGTTGTTTTTAGCTCACCTGGCCTAAAAGGCCATGTGAGCTATTGCCATCACTTGGCGTCCGTCGTCCGTCTGTCCGTCCGTCGTAAACTTTTTCAAAAATCTTCTCCTCTGAAACCACCAAGCCAATTTTGACCAAACTTGGTCTGAACCATTACCAGGGTATCTAGATTCAAAATTGTGTTCGATTAGTCCGAGGACCAAACAACATGGCTGCCGTTACTAAAAATAGCACATAGGGGTAAATTGCTGTTTTTGGCAAATAACTCGAAAACCGTTACAGATATCAAAATCTGACATGAAGGTAAAAATGATCAACATGGCAAGATCTACCCGCCCTGCAATTTTGAAGAAAATCTGATTACCAGTTTTGGAGTCATTGCACTTTTTCCGGAAATTTTTCAAAATTTTAATATTTTTTATTTTTTATCAAAGAAACTATAGCAGATAGAGGTCAACTTTAAACAGCAAAAATGTTCAGCATATCAAGATCTAACAGCCCTGAAATTTTGGAGAAAATCCAAAAATCCTTGTAGGAGTTATTGCCCTTTTTTCACAGAATTTTCAAAATTTTCAAATTTTTTGTCTTTTATTTCCAAAACTATAGAAGATGAAGGTTAAGTGTAACTTGATAAAATGTTTGCCATGCTGTGCTGACTTCAAAAGTGGTGTTGAAAATCCTTCTGTGACCGCCATTTTCAAAATTGCCGCCCCCCATAAAAGGCGGGAAAAATTCAACATTGTTCAACTTCAATAAAATTTGGTTTCCAAATAGATATTGATGTTGCGACTTCAAAACCAGTGTTGAAATTTGTTTGTTGACCGCCAAGAAAGGCGGGAAAAATCAACGTTGTTTGATTTCAATGAAATTTGGTTTCCAAATAGATATTGATGTCGCAACTTCAAAACTGATGTTAAAAATTGTTCGTGGAATGCCATTTTCAAAATGGCCGCCAAAAAAGGCGGGAAAATTCAACATTGTTCAATTTCAATAAAATTTGGTTTCCAAATAGATATTGATGTTGCGACTTCAAAACAGTGTTGAAATTTGTTTGTTGACCGCCATTTTCAAAATGGCCGCCAAGAAAGGCGGGAAAAATCAACGTTGTCTGATTTCAATGAAATTTGGTTTCCAAATAGATATTGATGTTGTGACTTCAAAACTGATGTTGAAATTTGTCATTGCCTGCCATTTATAAAATGATGTTTTGACTTCAAAACTGGTGTCAAAAGTGGTCCTTAGCAAGAATGTTTTTTGTCAAAAAAGATAAACCAAGAAAAAAGTAAAACATGATCAGACTTTTAAATACAGTTCAAGATATTAGTGGTGTTCCAGCTACCAAAGTTTGAGACACTGAAGGTCAACTGTAAAACTTACAATGTAAGCTTGATTGTCGTATTGTGCTTCATAGTTTTCTTCACAATATAAGAAATATGTTTAAACTAGATTATAAAGGGGAACCCCTGCCAAAATTTTTTTATGGAAAGGGGGACTTGGAATGTTTTGATTTCAGCAATATGCATTATCTGGATTATAAGGGGAACCCCTGCCCAAATTTTTTTTTGAATGATTGTAATGGATAGTGGGGCTTTAAATTACCGGGGAAACTGCTGAATCTACTTGCCCAATTGGAACCATACTTGGTGACAACTGTCCATAGTCAGTACCTATCGAAGAATGTGTCTGGTAAGTCTGCATGTATTCCAAGATGGCTGCCAGCAGGGGACATAGTTTTACATTGGACCCTATGGGAAAAACACATTCAAAGACATTCTTCTCTGAAACTACTTTGTCAGTTGGAATCAAACTTGGTCACAATAGACCTTTAATTGTCTTCTTAAAAAATTATGTCTGACAAGTCTGCACCTCATCCAAGATGGCCGCCAGCGAGGACCATTGTTTAATATTGGACCCTATTGGGGAAAACACGTTCAAAGATTTTCTCCTTGGAAACTTCTCTAGAAAATGAGACACTTTAACATTGGGTTAATTTGGGCTGCAGTTTATGCCAGTCATGGACCAGGTGAGCTATACAGGCTCTTAAGAGCCTCTAGTTATTCATCTGATTTCTTATGAATGTGTGTGCCATTTCGCTTTTTATAATGTTAGATATAAGATGACATTTATTTTAATTTTTGTAAAATATATGATTTTTGATGACACGAAGGGAAAAAAGGGATTAATTGTGTCATTTTTTAGGAATTGGGATGTATCAATCTTGATCACTTTTGTACAGAACCTTAGATAGTCAGAGTCTTGTGCTTAAGAGGGGTAAAATGTCGATGCTAGGATAAATACATGTATTTCATTTGAATTATGCTGATTGAAAAAGACAAAACAATACCAATTTTTTGATACCCAGAAATCATCATTCGATGTGCAGGTAAGATAAATGGGGACAATTATAACTCAAATGGCTTAAGGGTAGAAAGCTCATGTTCAGGAGCAACAACTGAAATAGGTACAACTTATCAATAAACAGCTATAAACTATTGCTGATCAATATTAAGACCACAATGAAATTAATCCAACATTCTTATCCTTTTTTTCTCAGAATTCGGGTTTGGGCGGGGGATTTTTGGTCACATTTCTTATCAAATTTTGTGAAAATACTGTCATTCTAAAAGAAATTTACTCAAATTTGCAAAAAAAAAAAAAAATAAATAAAATAAAAAAAAATATAAAATTATCAGGCGAATCTAGAATTTTTTTTGGTTATGGCCTGAACTTGACAATTCAATGTATTTATCGTATTGTACCATTTCTATTACCAATTCTCATAGACATAATGTAAATTGTAATGAATTATACGACTTTGTTTGTTGTACTTATACATTTAACACGTATCGTTTTAATAAATTGTGACAACTTAAGGAGTATGTACGGTAAAGGCTTTTATTGACCCAACATATGACTTAAATTATAAAGTCAGTTGTTTTTATAGTGTATCTTATAGTATATTAATTTTATGACATCATTCATTCAATAAATAAGTTCTATTTGGACAAAAATATATTTTTGCATCTATGATGTTGACAATTAAATGTTCCTCATAATTTTCTTTGTTAAACCCATGATATCAGATAATATACTAGTGGTTGTTTGTAAGACGCATTGTTGTACCAAAGTGATTTTAAGCTTACCTGACTATGCCAGGGTGGTCGGCGTCCGTCCGTCGTAAACTTTCATTCAAAGATCTTCTCTGAAACCACTGAACCAATTGGAACCAAACTTGGTCACTATAGCTCTTGGGTCGTTCCTTTTGAAAATTGTATCCGGCATATCTAAGATGGTCAACAGCGGGGAACACAATTTTGACCCTATGGAAAAGACATTCAGAGATCTTCTCAGAAACTACCAGTTCAATTTTAACCAAACTTAATCACAATGGTCATTAGATGGTCCCCTCCTAAAAAGGTATCCGGCAGGTCCATGCCTCATCCAAGATAGCCTCCAGCTGGGAACATAGTTTTAACATTGGACCCTATTGAAAGGACATTCAAAGATCTTCTTCTCAGAAACTACCAGTCAATTTATAACCAAATTTTGTCACAATGGTCCTTAGATGATTCCTTAAAAAAGGGTTTCAGTCAGGTTCGTAGCTCATCCAAGATGGCCGCCAGCTGGGAACGTAGTTTTAACATTTGACACTATGGAAAAGACATTCAAAGATCTTCTCGGAATTTAATAGTCATATTATAACTAGATTTAGTCACATTTGTCCTTAGATGGTCTCCTACAAAAACAAGTATCATGCAGATCAGTGCCTCTTCAAGATGGCCACCAGGGAGAACATAGTTTATATTGAATTCCATGATAAATAATTAGCTCTCTGAAACCATTAATCCAATTGAAACTTGATCACAAATGTTATTAGGTATTCCTCTTCAAAATGGGCATCTGACATGTCTGCATCCAATCCAAAGGACAATCCAAAGGCCAATCCAAAGTAGCCTTATATAGCAGAAAACATACCTATTTGAAATGCCATTCATCTTTCTATGCCAGTCATGGTCCAGGTGAGCAATTTAGGCTCTTTAGAGCCTCTTGTTTAGTATACAATATCAAATCACAAAAAAAAAAACATATTTGAAAAAAAATAAAATTCATGGCATGTACGTATGCACAAATTAATTTGGAAAAAACAGACGTTTTTGCTATCAGAAATTACTTTTTTACCTAATTTGAATGTACTTTAAAATGTATCTATTTGATATATCTATCAAATCGAAAACAATTTCAGGCAAATTTGATATACTTTATTATGGTGGCCAAATATTGCCCTTATCATGGATTATATACTCCAATTGACTTGTTTAATATTGTTTGTCTATACGAATATTTGTATAAACGTATGTTTTGTTGAAAGAAAAAAAAAGTTCACTTGTGGTCTCCATTCAGTGATCTGCTGTAATACTGTGATAAATATTAGTTTTATGTAGTTTTAATGTTTATTGATTTGGCCCTCACTTAGTCTTAGAAGCAACAAAATGACATTTCCCACTGAAAAATATTGTCAATTTGTAGATAGTTTTCATTTGAAATCCAGATTTTAATACGTGTCTAATGACGGACATGTATATATACTGATGTTCATTATGTCCGTCCGTACGTTTCATTTGTCTAGCTGTTTGGTCAATTCACTTAATTTTGTAGAAGTATTATTTACGACTGTCTCGCTATCTTTATACCTTTTCGTGAAATTTCAAATATAGGACTTTATTCGTCAATTTTATATGTCATACTCTAACTTGACAACCCTTTGGTCAATTCACTTCAAATTTGTGAAGATATTGGGTATGATGGCCTCAAGATCTGTTTAGTTTTTCGTGAAATTTTGATTTTCTTGCAAGAGTTATGGGACTTCATTTTTCAAATCCAAAGCATTTTTGTATATGTTGCGCTCTTACTTGACATTCCTATGCCCAGCTTTCACACTTGAGATATTGGGTATGATGGCCTTACAATCTGTGTACTTTTCGTGAAATTTTTATTTTCACCTGCGTCACCAAGGGTGACCAAAGGTCTAGGAGTACGTAGGGTAGGACTAAATCATTGACATACTACCTAAATAAAAGAAACTGTACATTTTTGCACATTGTTGAAGATATTCTCATACTGTTTGTCAGTGGAGATTCCATATTATATTCAATGGAACCAAGCTTTCTATTTGATGTATTCACTTTTTNTTTTTTTTTTCACAGACATAAAAACACACCTCGACTTCTTCTGGGGATCTCTGAACCATATTGTCTAAATATAGAATGCGTCGTACAAAATTAAAAATGTGTTAATTTTATGACGGAATTTTCGAAAACATGCATGTATTTGATTATTAACTGCTATTATGTTACCAGTAATCTCTTACTGATGTTGTATGAAAACAATGCTATACTTTGCAAGATATTAAAATTGCTAAAATATATGCTTCTATCAAAAATAGAATGCATGCTTTTCAAGTTCTTTCGTTGATGATGGAATTCATTTTTTTCAAATACAGGAAATCGGACCGAAACACACTCTTTAGCATATATTTCACTAAGCAATGAAAAGCCTTGTTTTTCTTCGGTTCGGAATGTGCCTCTAGTACCCGAATTTCAGGGAAACCGGGAAAAACAAACTAATTATGAAATTGAAGTTCATTTATAATTTTTCCTGACAGTTGATTGACGAAAAAAATTTAATCTGAAGCGCTGCAAATCGATTAAATATAAATAGCTCAATAGTGGTCATTAATTAGTGCCGATTCCCTCTCATTGATATATTGATTTTTTTACGTACAAAAATAAAACTGTTTCCGGAAGGAAAGTGATTCAAAAGTCCCGTATTAAAATGTTCACATATAATAAATGTTGCAACTTAGAAAAGATTTTCTTATCCATGGCAAGCTCATATGACTGTGGCTTATGGTGTTTTGTCCTTTATCTACAGACTTTCATTATACCAATGATACTGACATTAGTCCAAGTAAACAAAACAGCTCATAGCAATTGTATATCAACATTTAGGTTCCATTCAGGGTGACCATATACTCTTTGTAGGGCATAATACGCGTTTTTGTTTGTAAACTTAGTCATACCCTGCGTACAATTAAAATCCTACCCTGCGTACAGTTCGACTTTTAGTTAGTCGCTACCTACTGTACGCTTAGTCCTACCCTGGTGAAATTGCGCACAGTAAAACTTTTGCTAATTATACAGTTATAAGCAATCAAAACAACCTACAACTGACACAAAATATTAATAAAAACATAACTTTATTTGCACAAATAAACCCTAACGGGTTAAAGCAAAATATAAACAATATTGGCACCTCCAAATCTCATAATAATCGAAGTAAAGCATAATGTCCACATAAAATGAAAAATTAATCGACTTTTTTCGTCGCCATTCCTATTTTTGGTTTGTTTTGCACTACCCTGTGTACAGTTAGTTGCTACCCTGATTGCACGGTGTACAGTTTCACCGGGGGTGCATTTATAAAAGTGTCAAATTGAGTACGGTAGAACCGCGGAGCTGTCAATTCAAAACGAATCAATTAGGTATAAAATATTTAACGCATTTTTTTTTTTTTTGAGTTCTCGGTTTTGTTGGTGTAATAGAACAGTATAAATAGGACGTTTATTAACGTTTTATGTCTAATTACGAAAGAAAAATAAACAGTCAGAAAATCTTTTATTGTGTTTAGAAAGGAGGAAAAGTGAAGGTTTGTGATGTATGAAAGAACGATATGTGCGAGTAAAAAATCGAACCGGTGTTGTTGGCACCTAGCTGGGAGTGAAGCGATGGACTGAAAAGGTGGGGAGGGGTCCAAGGGAGTTTCCAAAAGGGATCGGGCCAGCCATGAAAAAAAGACAAGCCAACAAAAAGTAACAAAACCGGTTTGGATTGATCGTTAAGAGAAGGAAGCTTAATACATTTAGCATGTCTCAATATATCTGGCATATAAAATACCATCTTTAATACAGCAAGATGGCAAAAAGTAAACCTTTACTCATACTCAAACCACAACATATAAAGATAGTAACCCCGACCCTCTCTGCCCAGGGTCATACACTTGTGTAAGTGTTTCATTAGATTCAAGCAACCTCATGTTTAGTACATGTATTGATATGTAATAAACAGATTTATATGGTTGATGTGTATGTAGTTTTTTATCTATAGCATATCTCCTCGATCACTACTTTTCATGTTTGTATGTATTTTCATGTTAGTCGGTTGTCTCTATAGCACTTTCACTGAGTTTAACGTTTTAGAATTATAAAGGAAAGAAACTAAATGGTGAACTAATGTGGTATCTTCTAGTTCGAAAACTAACAGGGCCTTAGGTTTTATTTAAGAAACCATTAGCGGATCTAAAAGAGGGGAGTGTTCCGTCGGTTGGAACCCCCATTTTGACAATCATGTATTTTTTAATAATTCTTTATTGCAAAATTACACCCCTAAGGGTCAAAGCAATACAATACAACACAAAACATATAATACAGCATACAATGACCAATAAGTAAAAGATAGACGACTCTCTGACCGGCGTGGACCCTATATCAATTCAGCAGATTGTTTCAGAAAGGTACATACTACCGGTAAAAGGGCTGAGTTTGGATTAAGAATGAAATTTATTTTTTGAAACTGGTTGAAATTTTTAAAATTTGGGAAGTTTTGGTGTATAAGTTCAAAAAAATTTGTCCTATTTTGTTCATTAATTTTACAATTTAAAAGGAAATGGGTTTCATCTTCAATAACTTTACATGTTTTACAAAGTCTCTGTTGACGGGGAATATTTTTATAACGACCAGTTTCTTTTTGTAGATTATGGTCGCTTAAACGAAATTTTGTTAATATTTGTCTACT
>MJUU01008139.1:0-36089 GCA_002080025.1 Modiolus philippinarum
TAATGTTTCCGATTTCCAAAACTTTCTGTATTCACTACCTTTTCCAGTGTCACAATTTAGCACCGCTTACAGAAGTTATTCCACCTAATCTGATTATTCTTTGATAATGAAACAGCAACGCAATTTACACTATAAAATTTGAAAGGAATTTGTACAGTTGTATTTTTTTTAATGAATTAACCTGCCATTTTAAGAATAGTCTGATGGTACTGTATTTCGCCGATATTTCTCCATCTCAAGTTTTGCAGTTTTCACTGCGACAGGATTGAAAACAATTGACAGTCGTAATTTTGTAATCCAAATACTACTGTTTTCATTCATTTTCATAAAAATAATATTCCAAGTGAACCAAATTTTCTTTTCATAACCCGTAAAACTATCCATATTGTTGAATATGAAATCTGATCACACGTCGGTATAATGGATTGATCAGACAAATTTTATATTAAATCAATTAAGCATTTTTGTTACTGGCAACCTGGACATGATATAAATTCAGAACTGAATCTACTCTNGGGGGGGGGGGGGGGGTCACTTCATATATTTTTTTTTGGTAGGGGTGAGCTTCCGGCACATCAGGACCCCCACCCTTATCATATATTAAGAATCTCAAAAATGGTGACCTTATCCCATATTTTCAGTAGAAAGTAAACCTAATCACATAATATGCATTGTCATATTGTGATTAGGTTATGTGACATTATATTAGAATGAAAACAGATAAATTGAACAACACATCCTTAATTTCAATCAAAAAATAGAGAAATGACATCTTTTCAATCTAAATGGCAGAATATCTGATGTAGATGTGACGTGTTAACATTAACACTTAATCCCATCTGAAATTTCCTGTCCTTATCACATATATTTTCATCACACTTTGATACCCTTTTCATATGATAGGAAGAAAAAAAAGGTACCTATTCCAACGGCTCATCCCTATCTTATCATATATCTGAAGTGACCCCCCCNCCCCCCCCCCCCCCCGAGAATCTACTCATACCTGTATCGATATTGTTTTTCGTTGTAACATAACTTTTTAAATTTCTTTTTCCACATTCCCTGCACTGACATCTCAATTAGGACATATCCCTATTTGTTTTTTTTATCAGATTCACGAAAAATCTCGATGTTTTTATTTGATCTACTTACATCGAAGAATTTCGGGTGGAAATGGCCTTATATATATGCAGAATCTATGATTTACAGTCACTTTGGTATTTTGTTATTTCATTAATGACCATTATACTAGTTTTGAGCTTTCTCACTTGTAAATAAATTCGAAGGAAAGTATATGTGCACCATTTAAAAGCATTTTATAGAGAGGGAGGGGGGGGGGTCGCATCATGGACACCCCTGATCTGTTATTTCTACAGTCCTCCGAGAGCAATGATCTCTGTTTAGGTTTTCATTTTGTAAACCATGATACATCACTGCAAGCAATATGTTTGTCCATTCTCATTCACACAAAATTGTTCCATTGTTTACAAAGTGAAGGTCGTTCTAGGCTAGAGAAAGTATGCACATGCAGAAATCCATCTACCTTTTTATTCCCACATCGTGCAGCTAAGAATCTTATGAAATTCCTTGGCTTCTTTCCCCTCTACCTCCCTCCACGCCGCATTATGTTTGTTTAATTACTTTAATTAACAAAATCGCCAAAATGTCGTTGATTTATCCCGTGTTTATCTCGTGTTTACAAACATGTGTACAAGGAGTGACGTCACAAGCCGAAACTGTCCGAATGTATACGATCGATAACTCAACTCAGGTGTGCATTTCACACCTGTACTGATATCTCGCTAACCACAATGATTTTTTTAATCAGACTTTTTGCAATGAATTTATGAATATTTCTTGAAAATAATGAAGAAAAGTATAAATTTTTGAAAATTATGCTGGTATGGCCCTTTAAAATGAACGAGGCCCCCTTTTTGTCAGCTTGATAGCAATGTTCAGACAATTCGGCAGTTTTGATTTTGACTTGATCATAAGATATTGATGTGACAAATTTTCAGACGTGGACTAAAGCATGGAGGCAAAAAGTTAAGCAGACACTGGGTTTAGTGATTGCGCAAAACAAGATTTTATAACAAATAAGGTTTTTAGGGTATAAATATCAGGTGATGCTTTTCAATTGGAACTCACTATGGCAAATGCTAGAGGCATTCACTATTGATTAAAATTTGAGATTTGACACAAAATGATCAAAAATCGGTAGACAAAGTTAACTTTGACCACTGTTGAACCACCCCGTTGTCATTCAAAAGTATAAATGTATTGTAAAGTGTCGAGCTGTCTATATATTGTGCGTAATTAAGATTTCGGGTTCGATCCAGGTTACATCCTAGATAGGTTTATGTTGTAAACTTAACCCCGACGTCAAATTGTTCTTTTCACCAAAGTGCGCATCTGCCAATGCGCCGTAAATTGTCCAAAGATGAAGACCAGCAATAGATCTAATGGGCCTCTCATAAACAAATCCGCTAACGAGAAACTTAATTTATTATAATTTTGGGTAAAATTAAAGTTTATTACAAGACACCCCCTTTTCAGTTTTAAGTTATCTTTCTTGCTACATGTACAACCGGTACACAGACAGAGTTCCTAATTGTTGCATTACAGGAGCATACGTCATCAGCCTCCTCAGGTTTCAGTCCGATACCATCTTGGAAGTTATCTGGTCACGAAAATTTACAAACGTTTTTAATCATTTTTGTCCGTACTTTCAGTGTATTAAATTAACGATTATAGGGAGGTTTTTCAATATGAAACTGCAGGACATTAGTACTTATACTTATTGGACTTAAATTACGTAAATTTGACTTTATTGCGAGCTTTGTAGTATCAGAATGTCTGCGAGGAACCGTTCAAGATCCTCTCGTGTTAATGAATCTATAGACTTGAATAATCCTTTAAATTGGACTTCTCAACAACTAAAATCGGCATTGGAGAATATTGTAATAAAAATCTCTGGATACTTAGTAATGCTTCGCTAAGGAGGATTTACTTGGACAATGTCAATGTAAATAAAACCACACCGATTGCTGAAGTAAGTGAAGAGAATGATGCTCGCTATCCAAATAACTTTACTGCCAGCAGAGACGCTGGTAGTGCAAGTGCAGATATTTCTGGACAGACCGAAAGTTCCGTGTTAAATAATGATAGAGTTTCGGCGAATACCAGCAAAGGAAATGAAGTTTTCGTTAGTGATACTTCACTTGCGCGGATTAATTCACTGGCCGCCATTAATAGTAATGCGCAGTCGTCTTTTTGCGCATTTCCGCCCAGCCTCAACGTGCCAAATGTAAAAAATAACATGGAATCTATGATATTGTCAACATTACAGATGTGTCAGCAGGCAATTTAGGCCGGATCCTCCGTAGGAAGGAAAGAACTGTTTAATCTTTATACTGCCACGCTTCCAAATTATTCTTCTAGAAGTTTTTCAGCTGTTCCGATTGTTAATGAAACCGGCAGCGTTAATGCACAGTTGCGACCACCGGTGCCTATTTTTTCTCTGCAGAACCAACAAACCGCTAATTTTGGAGTGCCGGCTAGTAATTTTTCAAATGTGGATCTAGTGTCGCCGGATATCAGAGCTCAGATTATTGCAGGTAAAGACATAAACTTAAATATATTACTTCTTCCAAATTACCAAAGTCCTGCTAATAAAAAGTTGAAAGAAAATGATGACAGACTTAAGAAGAACCTTTCACTGGACGAATTTATTATTGCGTTTGGTCGGTATAAAAGAATTATGTGTTCTGCTTTTCCAACTAGATCTGAAGAGCTTGACGCTTACTTAGCGCATATTATAGAAACTGCCAACGTGTGGCCTTCAAAATTTTATGAATACCACAAAATGTTTACGGCAAAATGTGCTATTATGCTTTTAGAACATAATGTAAAGATTGATTGGTCCCTAGGAGATCCAGATCTCAGACAGATAGTTTGTGCCGGATCTAAAGTCAACACATGTAATTTCTGTCACTCTACCCTTCACAGTTCGTCTACGTGCAGTTATAAACAATCCCAAAATCAACTTGCTCAATCAAGAGGTCAATACACAACACCAAATCAAGATTGCCATGGAAGGGAAATTGTAATGCTTGATGGTAATCAAGTTTGTAATAACTTTAACCAACCAAAAGGATGTTTAAAGCCATACTGCCGACATGCACATGTGTGCAAAAATTGTAAAAGTCGTGCTCATGGTAAAGCAAATTGTAGTGAGAAAACTCCAGAAGTTAAAACAACAGAACCAGTTAACAAATCTCAAAACCGTCCGTCTGCAAATCAGGAATGACTACATATTAGTAGTAACCCAAGTACGACAATTGACGTTGACTGTTTAGAATGTGAACTTGTTAACCACCCTGATCATAGTTTTGTCAAATATTTGTGTAATAGTCTTAGATTAGGTTTTGATATGCTTATTTCTGATACTGATAAAACTTCCTACGAATGTAAAAATGCTCTTACAGCTAGACAAAATCCTGATGTTATACCTGTCCTTTTACAAGAAGAAATTGAAAAGGGTTTTGTAAGAGGTCCTTTTTCAGTGCCTCCTTTTGATAAATATAGGGTAAGCCCCACTGGTATAGCCACTCATAAATATTAAAAAAAACAGAGGTTAATTTTAGATCTATCTTCGCCTCATAATCATACAAATGTCAACAGTGTTAATGATTTGATTGATAAAGAGTTATGTTCTTTAACTTACATAAAAATAGATGATGCTATTAATGCCATTCAAAAATTTTGCAAGAGTTCTAAATGTTGCAAGGTAGATATCTCAGATGCTTTTAAACAGCTTCCAATTTGTAAGAACCAATGGAATTTATTTTCTATCAAATGGAACAACTTATATTATCATTATTTAAGATTACCGTTTGGGTATAGGTCAAGTCCGAGATTATTTGTCTAGGAGTACATATATTTGTGGGATTGCAGAAAACAATTATGGAATTTCCGTTATTTTCCACCTTCTTGATGATTTTTTAACAATAGACAAACCTACATATTGTGCTGAAAGAACAATGGCATTATTAAGTCTCATCTTCAATAAATTATAAATACCCCTGTCAAAGAAGAAAACTATAGGACCAGTGTGTGAACTAGAATATTTAGGCATCATATTAGACACCATTAACATGCAAGCTAGACTTCCTAGCGATAAAGTAAAGCGAATATCAGAAATGATTGAATATATTCTAAATAAAAAATCTTGCACCAGGCATGCCAGGAGAGAATTAAAACAGTTATTAGGTCATCTGAACTTTGCTATGAGAGTTATTCTCCCTGGTAGAGCTTTTGTGACTTTTCTGTATAGACTTATGTCTTCAGTTAAAGAGAGTTATCATTTTGTTCACCTTAACAAAGAATGTAGATCTGATCTTCACATGTGGTTACATTTTCTTTTTAATTGGAATGGTATTAGCATGTTTTATGACATTGAGTTAACTAACGCTGCAGATATGCATTTGTTTACTGATGCATCGTCTAAAATTGGATATGGTGGTTATTATCAAGGAAAATGGTTTGCCGAAAAATGGTCAAAAGACTTAAAAAGATAATATCTCATGTGTACACTTTGTTCAATCAATATCATATGAATTTATGTAAATTCTGAAACCGAAGGATTAACTCCCGCCATCGTAGTTTTGTCCTATGCTATAATTGATATTACTGATTACTAGTATTCGGATTTAGATTGGTTTTATGCATTTTAAACCTTTTTTTTTAATTATGGATTTCCTTTGTTTGGATTTTAGTGCTGCTGATGAGGAATAAATTTCCGAAATGGCCATACAGCTCATTGAAATTATTGCAGTTGGAGTTAACATATGTGTTATGATCTCATGTTCATTTACTCCATATCCTTTCGTAAAATATTACCAAATTTAATTGATGACAATTTATCTATGGCATTTTTGGAACTATATCTAATTGTAGTTGCAGCAATATTGTGGGGAAAGTCTTGGACGGGAATTTATTGTGACAATCTTGCAACAGTTAACATTTTAAAGACAGTCGTTCAAAAGAACCTAATATTATGTTGCTTATGAGAAGACTTATTATGTGCGCAGCCTAGGGAAATTTTGCAATTTATAGCGAACATGTACCTGGTAAGCTTAACCTAATTGCTGATTCCTTGTCTCGTTTTCAGCTCCAGGAATTTCGACATTTGGCTCCAGAAGCAGATTCAGTGCCAACACCTTGCTCGAGTTTCAAGGAGATAGTTTGGACTGTGCAATAAACAATCTATGGATCTTTATCATCGCAGATTCTACAAAATCTATGTATTCCGTGGGACTGGACTTGTACATAAAATTTTTATTACTACAAGGATATTCAGGTTGTTATAGCATCTTTGCTTTGCTACCGGTCTCAGAGTATTTATTAATGCGTTTTATTGCTCTCTGTGAAACTCAAAAGCATCTGAGATATTCTACAATTAAATCATATCTTTGTGGTGTCCGTTATTTTTATTTGAAAAGGGGTGGCTTTAACCCATTAGAAAACATTAATGGTAAACCATTGTCGGGTATTAATTCTATTTTGACTGGTATAAAGAAAAAAACAAGCTAATATTCCAAAGAGAATACGTTTGACTATAACATTTGATATTTTACATAAGATATGTATATTATTACGTAAAGGTGTTTTTAGCCTTTTTACAGATATTTTATTAGAATTTGCATGCATTTTGGCTTTTTATGGATTTCTTAGATGTGGCGAATTTACCGTTTTGGACAAATTTGATTCTGAATCTAATTTGTGTTAAGATGATGTCCAGATGTCAAATGAATGTGTCTATGTATCACTGAAGAAATCAAAAAAGAACCCTTCAGCTATGGTGTAACTATCCCTTTGTTTAAAAACAATTCTGTCATATGCCCAGTATCTGTTATTTCACAATATTTACTGAAACGAAAAGGTATAAGATGTTTTTCGCAATCATATTTTGTAACAGAAGCGGGAGAACCTTAAACTAGATCATTTTTTATTAGACTCGTAAGTGTTTGCTAGAAAAGATAGGTCTGTCTAGTGACAAGTACAATGGACACTCATTTCGTAGTGGAGCAGCCACGCCAGCCCATGTTGCTCGTTTAGAGGGCAATCTTATTCAAACCTTAGGAAGATGGTCCTCTGATCGTTACACTAGATATATTCATACTTCACCTGATGTATTAAAACAGGCTCAGCAACAAATTGTTAATTCTTACAGTAAACAATAGATTTGTACTGACAACAATTGGTTGAATGGTGTCTCTTTCTTTTCAACTTGGGGCTACAGCTGCAAGCAAATGTATTTGGCTATTTCGATACAAAATTTGGGTCTAAAGTTTTAATTTTATATCTCTTTCCCAAGTTTCAAGTTTTAAAAATTATCTCCCCTTATGATAGGCAGATAGTTATTTCCCCTTATTGGGAAAATTTCTTATTCTGCAGTTGTGTCAAAATACTATGTATATATTGTGTTATTAGTTATGTTTATTACTTAATTGAATGTATAATAAATGTTGCACTGGTATCTTTTTATCAAACCTGCATTATGATTTGCTTCAAGACATGATAGCTTGATAGGATATTTACACAAGTACAGTAGAGCTTCAACATTTGAGTCCAAATTTGGGAATTGGGCTCTCGTGCAATTTATGTCTCTAACACTAAAGGCAATAAGGTGCTTTCGTATATCAAGGAAATTTCTATAAGTATATCTTCAACAATTGAGTCAACTTTATATGGACTTTGGCTTAATTCATGCCTTTCAAGTTAAAGTCTTGTTTTGTTTGCTTTGTTGTCTATGGACTTGGTGAAGTATCATAAATTATAATTTTGGGTAAATTAAAGTTTATTACAAGACACCCCCTTTTCAGTTTTAAGTTATCTTTCTTGCTACAACCGGTACACAGACAGCGTTCCTAATTGTTGCATAACAGGAGCATACGTCATCAGCCTCCTCAGGTTTCATTCCGATGCCATCTTGGAAGTTATCTGGTCATGAAAATTTACAAACGTGTTTTACTACTTAAATCACTGTCTACTTTTATATGACAACCCAAAGCCTGATACAAGCTGCCGGTTATACATATAAAGTGACAATCTGCTATTATATTTCCTAGTTACCTTTGTTATCTTGTAAGCTTTGATCTTCACTCTAGAAATTTTGGAACTTCAACGAAGCCATGGAATTGCTTATATATGATGGTTGAGTCTATTAAAACAATAAAATAAGGGTGTTGGTCTAGCTATCTTAACAATAGCGAGATATGTTAGGTCATTTAAATACACTTGACAGAAAATCAAAACAGTTATCGTATGTCAAAGTACAGGTACAACCTTATCGTGTGACCTAAAACTGGGACAAATATTTAATGCATGTTCCTATATATAACTTTTATATGAACACGGGGCCTCGGTTTATAGTCTCATCCGTAGGACTTCAAAGAAAGAAGAATAGAAAATATACAAAACACAAGATTTATTAGAAGATTACAGAACTCGGTCTGAACACCACGATCATCAAATTTCGCTTTTTTCCCTGGCACAACAGTTTCCGAATCGGGATGCTCACAATCGGTCTGATGGAATCAGTAGTCGTAGTGGTTTCAGTGGAGTTGCCTGCTCTGCGTGCTTAAGTAAATACAACGTCTCCTTCATCGCTGGCTATCATTGTCTCTTAGGTGCTTAAAGGCGATTCTTAACTTAGTTCAATGATGCGCCTATCAGTAGGTGCAGTCGCGGTGCACGTCGTGCGTGGGAGTTTGCTCGCTGTAAACATCCTCTTCACTTGGCCGATCTTCTTTGGGGACAATGAAAACTTTCTCTTAAGTTGCGCTAGTACTGGCGTAGATTTTGTTGGTTTTCGTATCATTGGAGCATCCCTTTTTTCAGATTTTTCACCTTCCGCTCCGGAATCATCAGAAATATAGCCTAATAGATCACCCGGATCTTGTTTTTTCCACTCAGTCGTGTCGCCTTTCGATCCCTGCATGCTACTGTACTTACGTTTTATATGTCGTTGCATGTCGCACTTCTTGTTAGTTGCATATTTGCACTCCACTGCTGAACATTTAAATGTCTTGACACGGCGGTTCTTTGCACACTCTATTCTATGCTGTGTCCATGTCTCCTCATCTTGGAATATCTTTGAACACATCGCGCAGCGAAGTTCAGCATCTGTTTCCGTTTGTTTTCTTGGTATCGACTTGACGATTACTATCCTAAAAATATAAAAACGTAAATATGTAAAATATGTACATTGCCATCTATACGTACATAATTTTTTATCTAACGAAAGTCTACTAAATAATCTAAATAAAGTCAACTACATAATTTGACAACCGTTTTGGTTGCTGTTTTGTCGCCTACTGCGCTTTGATTCCTTGGAAATGACGTAAGGTTCAACATCCTGATCTGTTGGTACAATTTCGTTCTCGACGTCATCATTTCCGCCAACCGAAGCATTCACATCGTCAATCGCTTCCTCTTTCTCTTAGTCAGCAAGCAATTGATCCCGAAATGGTTTCATTCTATCTACATGCACGATCTGAGATTTGGTCTCATTTTGTCGCTGTATTTAATAATTGAGGTGGGAGTTTGTTGACTTCTTCAAACGGTCCTTGCCAAAAACTTGTTAACTTCGGCGATTTTCCTACTTTTCGTTGTGGGAAGAAAACTAAAACTTTATCACCAACCTCAAATTTTTCCCCCGAGAATTTTGAATCGTGGTAGCGCTTTTGTCTTAACATTTCACCTTTAGCATGATATCTTGCAATCAAATGTGCGTTTTCCAATCGCTTGCGCAACATCCAGACCTATTCAGAATTTGGGAGTGCTTTCGCAGTTCTTGGTACCTCATACTGAATATGCAGATGGGTGGATACCTCGCGTCCCACCATCAACATGTTGGGAGAAAATCCAGTGGTTTCGTGTTCCGTTGACCTATATGCCATTGTTGCATATGGTATAAATTCGTCCCAATCATCGTGATTATCGGAAACGTATGCGCTTAACATTGTCGCAAGAGTTTTATTGCTTCTCTCCACCATTCCATCTGATTTTGGGTGGAATGCAGTAGTTCTTGATTTCTAAATGTTTAAGAGAGCGCACATCTCTTTAAAGAGATGTCCTTCAAATTGACTCCCTTGATCAGAATGGCCGGTCGTCGGAACGCCAAACCTTGCAATTACTTCCTCAACAAAAATCTTGGCAACTGTCTGCGCTTCCATATTCTCCATTGCAAATGCCTCTGCCAACTTTGTGAAGTAGTCTTGTATTACTAGTATGTATCAATTTCCGTTCTTTGTTGGCAGAGAGGGCCCCATTATGCCCAATGCTATCCTTTCCATGGGACAACCACTCCATTCTATCTGCACAGGCGCCCTTTTCGTTTTAAGTGGTTTCTTTCTCCTCATACAAAACTCGCACCCCGCAACATACTGTCTCACATCTCGCTGCAATCCCGGCCAATAGAAGATTTGTCGAACTCTCGACAAGGTCTTTTTAATCCCTAAATGCCCTGACGTCTTGGAGTCATGACATGATTGCAACACTCTTCTGCGTTAACAATCTGGCTTACAGTAATCTTTCCAACTTTCAATAATCTGTATTGCAAATCGTTGCGGACCTCCAATTCCCTTATCATGTTCCAAAGAGCCTTTACAACTTTACTTTCTGACTTTATTGACACGTACGATGGCTTATTTCCATCTCTTATCCATTCCTTGACTTTCTGTAAATCATCATCATTTCTTTGAACGTCTCCTATGTTCACCGTGTCATCGACCTTCGTGTTTGTATTAACTGTCTTTACAGAAGGCACCAATGAATTGCCTTCGTCGTTGTCGATCATCCCGCACTGTTGGCATGGTAATCTGCTCATAACAACCGCATTTATATGCTTGGTACCTTTTCTATGGTGGATGTCAAAGTTGTACTAGCTCAGCAATTCTACCCATCTGGCTGTCTGTCCTTCTGGGATTCTTAAAATTATAAAGCCAACGCAACGCACTATGGTCTGTGCGAACCAAGAAGTTGTGATCGTACAATTAATGTCGGAAATGCTTAACAAAAGATACCAGCGCAAGCAGTTCCTTCCTCGGCACACAATATCTGCGTTCAGACTCTGTCAAAGAACGACTAGCGTAAGCCACTACCCTTTCTTTTCCATCACATTCCTGGCTCTATACAGCACCTATCCCGTAACCAGAAGCATCTGTATCGAGTAGGTACCTTCTCTTCATATCTGGATGAACTACGATTGGTGATGAGGTCAGCAATGTCTTTAATTGTTGAAATGCTTCACTGCATTCCTGTGTCCATTTGAACTCTCCCTTTTTTGGCCAGTCTATGTAAGGGTCCGGCAACTACAGAAAAGTCTTTAATAAATTTCCTATAGTACGCAAAGAATCCGAAGAACGATCTTACATCTGTTACACATGTTGGTACAGGCCAAGCTTTTACGGCTTTGACTTTTTCCGGATCCGTTTTAATTCCTCCTTCTGAGATTATATACCCCAAGAATAATATTTCCTTCTTCAACAAGTTACATTTTTTTGGGGTTTCAGTTTAAGTCCGACTTGGCTTATCCTTCCAAAAACTTCCTGCAGATTACATAATGTCTTATCAAAAGTAGAGCCAAATACGATTACATCGTCTATGTATATTAGACAGGTCTCCCGATGCAACCCCGACAAGACTGTTTTCATTAAGCGTTCGTAAGTAGCTCCACTATTACACAAGCCAAAAGGCATTACATTGAATTCAAACAGGCCTCTTCTTGTTGCAAATGCAGTCTTGTCTTTATCACTCGATTCCATTTTTACCTGCCAATAACCAGTACTTTAAACGTATTTTATTGTTCAATGTCAAAATTAAACAATTTGATTGGACACAAGTTTTGCAATTTAGAATTGCCCTCCCCAATACATACACAAATTACACATAATTGATAACTATATACATCAATTTATATAAACAAAATTTCTAGCTAACAAAGCTATCGAGAAAGAAAAACAAACACGAATGGTATTAAAGAAATTATAGGAAAAAAAGAAATAAGCTGATATAGCCATGTCAGTGAAGCGTACAATTTGTATTTCAAGTCAAGTACACCCTGCTGGTTTATTGAACACGTGGAATATGAAAGTGGAGATCTATACTAACGATTAAAAGTGCAACACTTTTCGTATTGGATTATAATATCATTATTATGGATAATTCTGTATATGTAAGTTGAATTTAAATAACCAAGTTTATAACAATTAAGTACCTTTACGTTTCACTGACAAGATATAAACACAAATGTGTGATCGTTAGGGGTGGTTGTATTATTAAATGCGGGAGACGAAAGCACATTTTAATCATAAAACATGTGACATGTTTTAGTATAATTGTAGTTGTTTAAGGAAATAATTAGTTTGGAAATCGTTAAGTGTCTTTAAGGAATTTATTAACTTTTGAAAAATAACCAGTACACATGTCCATTCCACAGAACAACTTTGCTCCTGACAGTTTGTCTATTGAATCATCCACCATGGGAAGAGGGTAAGAATCTTTGATAGTTACTTTATTTAGCGGTTTGTAGTCGATACAGAACCGCAGAGATCCGTCTTTCTTCCTGGCCAATACCACCCCTGAAGACCATGGACCATGAGATTTTTGGATTACACCTCTTTCTAACATAGCTGCCACTTCGCTATCTATTTTGTCTGCTAGATTTGGAGGCGGTTGCTTTATAGGTTCTGCTGCGTCTTTTGTCTTTTGTCTTTATCTGATGTTTTACAACGTTCGTCCTCCCTAAATTTGTTTTATTCCTTGCAAATATCTCTTGGTATTTTAGCAACAAATCTTTTACCCGGCCTGCCTGTTCTTCTGTGAGATTTTAGCAAGCATCGTTGTAAAGGTTACAAATATATTCTGGTAAGTCTCCATTATCGTTTTCCTTAGCACGATTCATGCTCTCCGTGAAAACCTCATCCACTTGACTCAATGCCCCTACAATGGTTCCTTTCCTTACTTCTTGTGGATATGTATTAGTATTCATCATTCTAACTGGAACGCAATCGGAACCGGCCACCAGCGTCCGTCCCACTAATGCGATGTCTTTCTCCGAAAACTAATTGTCGGGCTCAATGATAACATTTACAGTCATGAGGGTAGAACCCCCATAGCACCTGTGTCCACTAAAAGTTCGCATTGAACTCCATTTACTTCTACATCTACATACAAGCCCGATTCATTGCAATAACCGCTTCTTACTTTAGGTTCAGATTCTCCTACTTCCTGTTCTTTTTCTTGTTTATCCTTTGGTTCAGACGCCATATTAGTTTCGCGCCTCTGTGTATCGCTTGTCCGTTTCACAACTTTACAGTCCCGCTGCATATGCCCTGGTTTTCCACATTTTTGGCAAGTTCGTCCTTTCTGGTCATCATCTCTATACTTTGACTCTCTTAGTCTCATATCCTTGATATCCCTCTCATCTGGTAAGGTGACCTATAAACCGTTTCCATAAATACCTTCAAATCAGGCGTATGCGTTTCATTATTCCCCTCGTCTTCCAAACTCACTGTTTTCCTTGCATATCCGCGCTCGGATCTTCTGTGTTTATCCGCTCTAGTGAAAGCTTCTATTTCTACAGCAAGACGTATTGCGTCATTCAAGTTTTGAGGTTTTGACTGCTTGATCCGCAAACGCATATCAAAATCAACCAGCGCGTCCAAAAAGAAATCTTAAGCAAGTCATTCCGTAACCTCCGATGGCGATGTTGGGTAAGCCATATACGTCAATCGACGAATACTCTGACCAAGTTCAGGTATTGTTTCTGATGGTTTAAGTTTTCGGTCTCTTAGAGTAGCCCTATATAGTTTTGTCTGATTTACAGGTGAAAAACGTGTCTGTAAAGCATCCACCAGCTTCTTATATCTTGCGCATTGCCGCTTTTCAAATTGCCTAAGAGTCCCTGAGCTGCGCCTCGTAGCGATGCTGCCATAAGTATCTGTTCATCCGTTAATCGTGGATACTGATTCAAAATGAGCCTTAAAATCTATCCATGGGCCGCTGCCGTCGTATGAAGCAGGTTTCATAAAACCGCCTTTACTACCATTTTTTTGGTTTTTTAAAGTTTTGCTCTCCCGTTTTGTTGTATTCATACCATAATATGCGTCATTTTCATGGTAGTTTTGCAAATATTCCTTGTCCGCGCTATACCTCAAATTCCGCTGATTTTGCCTTGCGCTTCCGCTTTTTAAAAAAATCTTAGGATTTTCATTTAAAAATTTACCTGTTGATATACCAGAATATTTGGCGTGCACGTCTCTGATAGTTGTGAAGCTGCTAAGAGAAGGATCTTAATGTTGCGTTCGTACGGTTGAGGACGTGCGTATAGAAGTTCTTATCATTTGTATGTCACCTTCGAGTTTTCCAATTTCATCGGTTATACTTTTCAAATCGGAGTTCATTTTTATTAATAATTACACAACTCAATTAAACCCTATCCCGCCGCTGCCGCCAATTTTGTAATATGTCGAGCTGTCTTTATATTGTGCGCATTTAGGATTTTGGATTCGATCCAGGTTACATCCTGGATATGTTTATGTTGTTAACTTAACCCCGACTTCAATCTGTTCTTTTCACCAAAGTGCGCTTCCGCCAAAGCGCCGTAAATTGTCCAAAGATGAAGACCAGCAATAGATCTAATGCGCCTCTCATAAACGCATCCGCTAACGGGAAACTAACTTTACTACCTAAAACACTGTCTACTTTAATATCAAAACCCAAAGCCTGATACAAGCTGCCAGTTATATATATAAAGTGACAATCCGCAATTATATTTCCTAGCTACCTTTGTTATCTTGTAAGCTTTGATCTTCACTCTATAAATTTTGGAACTTTAATGTGTATGTAATGTGGGGGTTTGGTAGACGACTGCCTAATAAGGACATTGCGCCTTTAACTTTAATGAAGCCATCGATTTGCTTATATATGATGGTCGAGTCTATTGAAACAATAAAATACGGGTGTTGGTCTGGTCTATCTTAACAATAACGAGGTGTGTTAGGTCATTTAAATACGCTTTGACAGAAAATCAATACAGTTATCGCATGTTAAAGCAGATAATAACCTTATCGTGTGACCTTAAACTGAGACAAACATTTAATGCATGTTCTTTTAACTTTTAGAATATTTCAGAATATACAAAACAATTTCCGTCACAGTATTTCTATTAAAACTTTTCGATAAAATAATAAATTAAAGGCTAATGTGTGTCGTGGTTGAAACGGTCGGTATACTCACGAAGAAGATATAATAGTGTCATGCAAATGTTCCAATTGTTGTCAAAAACAGAGAGTCACAAATAGTCAAGGTCTTTCTATTTCAACTTATTAAACACTATAAGCCAAGTGCGAATCGAGTAAAACAATTATTACTAATAACGCGTAAATTATTTCTGTAAATTCGTCAAATTACAGGCGAAAATGCAATTATTTCATATTTTATGTATTTCTGTGTATCAAAATAATATAAACGACACCGATTATCACTTTAAATAAATTAAGTACATGTGTTCTAAATATCCCAGGTATTTAAATATCAATCGAATCCACCTAGATATGTTTTTCAACTGGCTATAACAACAGCGAAAAATCGTGCAGAACTAAATGAAGTAACGCACAAGTAAACTTGTTATATCATAAGGGCATAGTTTTAGATGTATATATTCTCAATAAAGCCAAAATACAGCAATTGCGGCGCTACATCTATACGCAATCGATCTATTTCTACTGCGCATCTTATTTATATAAAACAATTATTTGCGTAAAGAAAGTGAATGTTTTACCTGTTGTTATCAATTATTAAAGTAAAGCACACAATTATTAATGTAACATAAGCATCAAACAGACTTGCACCAATTATAATCTGTTAAAATACACATTTTTCCGTTATCAAGAGTCAATGTCTTAATATCTTAATTTTGTAGGTATTTCCCACAGTAATCTCGCGATTCAATATAGTACAAAGCTAAAAATGCAAAATTGATACATGAATACAGGTAGTGAGCGCGTACATCGTATACATTTTTGTACGTGAGAGAAAGCATTTAACGCATGCATACCTACCCTTAACGGAATATATCTTGTATTTTATTGTCTTCATCAATCTTAAACGCTTAATTAAAAGCGTAAAACAATTATTTTCTTACTGGCGTATCCTAGGGCGGGGGAGGGGTCGTCCCGGGATGGGAACGTCATTTTTCTCGTTTTTTTAAACTTCGTGCCAGATATAAGCAGAATTGCCCCAAAAGCTAGGTGACACGAAGAAAATCGGAACCCCTTTATCTTGAACCACATTGGACCTTTCTTTCTGGAGTTAAATCCGCCGGTATAATCTGGTTTTAAGACGGGGTATAAGGCATGGCATATTCTCCGTGCTCAGTTTAATACCTACTTTAAACTGGTTAAAAGTCAAAGGGGTTTGTATTTTTGATTTACTCTTTAAGAATTCAATGACGTTTACGATTACCCATATTTATCCGATTTAAATAATATCGCTAGATAAGGTTCAATGCATCGATGAAGATACATTAGACTTATTTATAGCTGTAGAATATACAAAATCAATTGGCTATATGGTATATTTTCCGATAGCCGAAGGGAATTCTAGGCTTGCGTTCCGTCCGTTTGTCACGTTCGTCTATCCATCAATCCTAATTTTTCCAAAAATGTTTGCAGATATTCATATGAAAAAGACTATTTCAAAAGACTACAGGGTTCCGTCTAATACGACCATCTGCAAAAGTTCTGATAGATATAAATCTTGAAGAAAGGGGGGGAGGGGTTGAAGTTTCTGTCCGAACTTTGATTCTGATTCAAGATTCGTTTTTTTTTTTTGCTAAAAACTGAGACGAACATTTCTTTTCATTGTCAGTGACCTTTCGACGCAGGCAGTTGCTGTTGTGTTGCTACTACCAAAATTGAAGGTGAGGGGTGTGCCATAAAACCGCTTAATCTCACTATTTCTTTTGAAATGCCTGTGCAAATCAACACCGTTGCGATGCACATTTTTGTCATTTGTTTTTGCACCTGCGAAGTCTGTTTGCCTGGGCCTTTTGTGAAGGCAAGGGCTCGCTCTGGCTATGGCCATAGGAGCTATAAAGTTGCAAAATTAAACCATGATAATTTTTACATGTGATTCAATTTTACCATATTATCCCTACACTATCGAAATAAAGTTCTGGATATGTCTTGGGGTTTGTACCGTTAGTCAGTTTTTTAAATCTCTCAGTTTTGAAACGCTGAAGAAAAAAAAGATGTGTTAATTGTAAAAATCAAAGTCTAGAGTCTTGGTAAAACAAGAAAACAGAAACAAAGACAAGAGACATCCACGAAAACACGAAAATAAAACTAAGGCACGTTATTTTAGTCAAATTTTTCAAAAATTTTCAATTCAAATTAAAATTGATGTTCTTTTCGCGCTGGTTATGTCTACTCCAGCTGTGAGTTGCAGAATCATCAGGTTGATTTACAATTAATAATTTACAATTACGATAGCTGTATTTCATTTCAAGCAAAGTCTTTCAATTCCTTTTATTCAACACAGGTTTTGCATTTCGACAAATTTTATGGTAGAGTTTGAATCCGATTAGAATAGAATGAAACATTGCAATGCAGATAATCAGACAAAGAACAAATAACAAAAAACATAAAGATAATTCTTGTACCTGCTGACGACATAACGTAAACATGTACATGTAATTGTTTTCGTAATTTGTACATTTTCTGATTAAATAACAACATAATATGTGGCCGATTGTATATTTTATTTAAATTGTTTAGATATTGTTAATTGCAATAATGAGTAGCCTCCTTCAGTTATTTGATAACAATAAACGGTAGTAATGATTCGCAGTTTATAAATAATGGATAGCAAAGGGTCATTTAAATACACGTTTACAAATTAGACAAACGTAATGTTTTACCTTTTTAGACCCGTTTTACTTAAAAATGATATTGTAAAATAAGAACTTACCTCTAATGTGATTATATTATTGTTTTGAAAATATAAACAAAGCTGATATTCCCATAATTCAATAGTTTACAGTAATATAACATCGCTATTTACAATAAAAATTCCTGGCTCGATTCGCACTTGGCCGATAGTGTTAAAGGCTGACTAAAAAGAAGCCAAAGTTCAACATCACTTTGAAATTTTGACTAACTAATAGAATTAATCTACAAAACCCGGAGGAGCACTCTCAAGCTCCGAGTACATTGTTTCTACTTCTTCTACAGAATTCCAAGACGAGCGTTGGTCTTGACTTTCCAACAGTGCAATTATATTCCCAAATCTCATAAGAATTACGTCTGTCTCTGAGAACTCATTAGCGTAGTATGTAAAGAAACGCAAAAAAAAAAAAAAAAAAAAAAAAAAAAAAAACTACTTACCAAAATTATGTTCAACCAATTTGCAATTGTCAATACAGAAGTTTAAGATCGTATGCCAGGTTTCATTGTCTCTATTTCATGAATAATGAGACGATATTGTGTTTCAATGTTTTTGTAGGGATTTTGTTATATGTTCATTTTTGTTATATTTTCTCAGCAGCTGCATGTTATTATCACAGCCTTTTTATAAGTGGTATGCAGTAATATACCGTTGGATTTGATAACAGGTCTTTTGCCTGTCTACCTCCTGTTTGCGGACTTGGTTAATATTAGACATAAATAGTAAATTGCAAACACAGCAACTGCTTGTACCTATCACATCCTTTTGATACTGCAGCATCAGTATTAGGTCCCATGACAACTTGTTCATTTATAAAAGGAAACAGTTTTCTAAGGAACTACTTATCACAGTCTTTTGTTTTGGTTTGCAGCATCAAGCATGATCAATGTGCCATACTATGGGATTTGATTTCAGGGCTGTAGCTCATTTGCTGTCTGTTTTGGAACTCCAGTCATATTTTAAAATGGTCTATCCGTCAGCCCGTCTGTGATCACTTCTATGTCGAATGATAACCCGATTTTGCGTTAATTTATCTATATGAAATTTATACACAACATCAAGGATTACTCGAGGAAGATGCCGTTTGATTTTTTATGCCCCCGCGACGATGAGTCGGGGCATATTGTTTTACCCTTGTCCGTCCGTCTGTCCGTCCCTCCGTCTGTCCGTCCGTCCATCCGTCCGTTTGTCCGTCCGTCCGCAGCAGGGTACATAGTTTGTCCGGGCTGTGTCTCCTACAGTTTGGTATTGATTTTGATATTGGTCCAATTTTTCCGAAAAATATATGTTGTTGAACTTAGTCGTTTTTTGCTATTTTCTCATATAGGGTACACGGTTTGTCCGGTCAAGATCTCTTACAGTTTTATGGTAGGAAATTTTTATTTTACAGATCATTTGGACAGATATTGTAGATATGCCTTTTGGTATTGATTTTGACATTGGTCTTTTTTTCCAAAAAATATACATTGTTGAACTTAGTCATTTTTAATGAATTTGACATAGAGGGTACACAGTTTGTCCGGGCTGTTTCTCCTACAGTTTTTATGGTAGTAATTTTTTAAGTTTGCAGATCATTTAGGCATATTGTAGATGTGCCTTTTGGTATTTATTTTGATATTGGTCCATCTTTCTGGAAAATATACGTTGTTGAACTTAGTCGTTTTTTGCTATTTTCTCATATAGGGTACACAGTTTGTCCGGCCAAGATCTCGTACAGTTTTAATGATAGGAAGTTTTTATTTTACAGATCATTTGGACATATATTGTAGATGTGCCTTTTGGTATTGATTTTGATATTTGTCTGTTTTTTTCCGAAAAATATACATTGTTGAACTTCGTCATTTTTTTTTAATGAATTTAAATGAATTTGACATAGAGGGTAAACAGTTTGTCCGGGCTGTTTCTCCCACAGTTTTTATGGTAGGAAGTTTTTATTTTACAGATCATTCGGGCATATATTGCAGATGTGCCTTTTGGTATTGATTTTGACATTGGTCAATTTTCACAAAAAATATACGTTGTGGAACTTCATTGTTTTTTTTGCAATTTTCTTACAGAGGGTACACAGTTTGTACAGTCAAGATCGCCTACAGTTTTTATGGCAGGAAGTTTTTATTTTACAGAAGAATTGTACATATATTGAAGATGTGCCTTTTGGTAATTATTTTGATTCTGGTATATTTTTCCAAAGAATGAACATTTTTTAACTTAGTCATTTTTTTAATGAATTTGACATAGAGGGTACATGTAGTTTGTCCAGGCAACCCCTCCTTCTGTTATTATGGTAGGAACTTTTTATTTTATAGATCATTTGTACATACATGTATATCGAAGATGTCCCTTCTGATATTGATTTTTATTAGGGGGGTATTTTTCTAAAAATATACATAGCTGAATATAGCCCTTTTGCGATTTTGTCATAGAGAGTACATGCTTTATCTAACCAAGACCTCCAACCGTTTAATGGTTGGAAGTTTTTATATTGTAAATCATTGGTACATAAATTACAGAAGTGCCTTTTAGTAGTATTTTTGATTTTGGAGTATTTTTCTGAAAAAATTTACATTGGTGAACTTAATTGTATTTTCCTTTTTTTTTCTTTTTGACACAGAGGGTACACAGCCAAAATATAGTTTGTGGGGGCATCATCTGTGTCTTACAGACACAAACATCATACTAAGAAACCACTTTTAAATCTGTACCTTGAGCGGGGGCATTTCATCCTCTAGTTTATTCATTGTAATACTAACAAATTATAATCTCACTATTAACTCTATCAGAATAGTCAAAATTTTCTCGCGATTTTGCGGGTATCTTCTTTTGTATCACAAAGAAAACAATACAAATAGAAAGCACAATTGACATAACGGAAGTCTACAATGGGGTCGGGGTTCAGAACCTGTATCCGACCCCCCCTTTTTGCCCAAAATTTTTCGACTACCCCCCGGTCTTAAACCATATAAAATGAAAAAAAAAACCATGATAATAAGATAACAGAACGCCATGAAATATATATATATATATATATAAAATGTTTAAACATGGATCTTCAATGTTTATACTGATTTTACTACGGATTGGCCCTTCATGCCGAATATTTTACCCCGAGCAACAGCGAGGGGTAAAATTTCGACATAAAGGGCCAACCCATAGTAAAATCAGTTTATACATTGAAGCTCTATGTTTTAATATGTTGTTTTAATATATTTCATGGCGTTGTGTTATCTTTATTATCATCATTGTTTTTATTTTTTTATGGTTAAAGACCGGGGGTACTCGAAATATTTTTTGTAAAAGGGGNTCGGATACAGGTTTATATTCAAGCTCCCAGGAGTTATTTTGATTCCAATAGGACAAATTAGGAAACTTTTTTGAGTGAATCACTGTTACGTAAATGCAATTACTTGCCGTTCTACCAACTGAAAATACTACGAGAACCTGCTCCTTTACAAAGATTGCTCATTTCGTATTGATCCGACAAAAAACATGGCCGCTAGCGCGGAACTAAGATTAAACAATGGACCCTATGGGAAAATCACATTTTCATCTTCTCTTCTGAACCAACTGAAGCAACTTTAACAAAGCTTTACAGGAATGATGTTTGGAAGTCCCTTTACAAAGAGATCATTTTGTTTAGATTCGACAATGGCCGCCAGCACAGAACTTAGTTTGAACATTGCTCCCTATGGCAAAAATAACATTTTCATCTTCTCCTTTAAAAGTAATGAAGCAAATTCAACCAAATTTAATAAGAATGATGTATGGAAGGTCCTGTACAATGATTGCTCATTTCATTGTGATCCGACAGAAAACATGGCCGCCAGCGCGGAACATAGGTTTAACATTTGACCATATTGGCAAAATCACATTTTTCATCTTCTCCTCTGAATCCATTGAAGCAAATTCAACCAAACTTTACAGGAATGACATATGGAAGGTCCTTTAAAAAGATTGCTCATATTCTCCGTCAAAAACATGGCCGTCATCACGAAAATTAGGTTTGTACATTCGACCCTATGGGAAAAATCACATTTTCATCTTCATATCTGAAAATATTGAAACAAATTCAACCAAGTTTTACAAGAATGATGTAGGAAGATTCTTTGCAAGATTGATTATTTCATTATGATCCGACAAAAAATGGCCGCCAGCGCCGAACTTAGGTTTAACATTGGACTCTATTGGTACAATCCATTTTCATCTTCTCCTCTTAATCCAATGAAGCAAATTCAACCAAACTGTACAGGAATAACGAATGGAAGGTCCTTTACCAAGATTGCTCATTTTCTCCGACAAAAACATGGCCGCCATCACGGAAATTAGGTTTCACATAGGTATGGCACGCGATAGTAAAAAAAATGCGGTATACCTAGTATTTCGAACGGAAACTAGGGTTTTCGTGCGAAATACTAGGTATACCGCACGTTAACTATGGGTTTCCGATCGGTATACATAGTTTTCGACGAAACCCTAGTTTTCGATTGAAATTGAACGGAAACTAGGGGTTTGCGACGGAAACCCATAGTTTCCGATCGGTATCGTTAATTCGAGTTTAAAACGAAAACGCTATTCATAGTTTTAGCCAATCAGAAACGAGAAACGGAAATCGCTATTTGATATTTAACGTTCGTCCAATCAGAAACGGAAAACGGTATCCAGGGTTTAATCAAACCAATCAGAATCGTTTTTTCCTATTTATCGCTTATATTTCTCTCTTTTTTATTCAAATTTCGTATCTTTTATTTATTTTATATATTTTGATATTATAAATTTATTATCATATAGAGTTGTACCTTTGACAAATTTAGGTGAGAATGGATATCAGATTAGCGGGTCCTGAGATAATTCGATCTCGACTGTCTATATTCACCTTCACCAGGTAAAAGTTGTGAAATATCGCCGTTTTAGACTTAGTTTAAAAAGAATATTCAATTCAACTAATCTCTAGAGCAAAGATGTTTTATTTTCATATAACTGGATGTGTACTCTGTTTCGAAATTAAAAAAAAATCATGAAATTTGGTATGAAAAATAAATTATTTGATAAGCAGTAAAAAACAACAACAAAAACTCGGTCTTATAAATGATCAAAACAATTCAGTAATTTAAAACTTTTACTTCATCATATCCTTTCCAAGGAGTTATATAATTTGGAAGTTAAAAATTTCATGAATTTTAGCATTTAAGAGGTATGAAAAGTATAATTTTAAGTTTACGGTTTAAACTTACTCCTTAAAAATGACAAAAACAATAAAGTGTTTTGAAAATTTTAGTTTATGATATCCTTTTGAAAGAGTTTGATATGTTGCGAAATAAAAAAAAATATGAAATTTAGCATAGAATAGACAGAAAAGTAAGATTTTTTAATCAGTGGTGTAAACTCAGTCTTTAAAAATGACAAAAACAATTCAGTGTTTTGAAAATTTTACACCATAGTATCCTTTGAGAGGAGTTTTATAATTCGCAAACCTAAAACTTGATGAATTTTAGTATTAAAAAGATATGAAAAGTAAAAGTTTTAGTCGATGGTCTATACTAACTCTTTAAAAATGTCAAAAAAGTAAGTCTTTTGAAAATTTTACTTCATTATATCCTTGCGAAGAAGTTTGATATGTTGCGAAAATAAAAAAAATCATCAAATGTAGCATAGAAAAGGTATGAAAAGAAAGATTTTGAAACAGCGGTTTAAGCTAATTCTATAAAAATAACCAAAAAAATATTCAGTGTTTTGAAAATTTAACATCATAATATCCTTTCAAAGGAGTTTTATAATTCGCGAAGCAAAAAACTTGATGCATTTTAGCATTAAAAAGGTATGCGAGTAAAATTCTTAGTCGCCGGTTTATACTAACTCTGAAAAATGTCAAAAAAAGTTAAGTGTTTTGAAAATTTTACTTCATTTTATCCTTGCGAAGAAGTTTGATATGTTGCGAAATACAAAAATCATCAAATTTAGCATAGAAAAGGTATGAAAAGTAAGATTTTGAAACAGCGGTTTAAACTAAGTCTATAAAATGATAAAAAAAAAATTCAGTGTTTTAAAAATTTAACATCATAATATCCTTTCGAAGGAGTTTTATAATTCGCGAAGCAAAAACTTGATGAATTTTAGCATTAAAAAGATATGAAAAGTAAAATTTTATGTCGACGGTTTATACTAACTCTTTAAAAAATGTCCAAAAAAGTTAAGTGTTTTGAAAATTTTACTTCATTTTATCCTTGCGAAGAAGTTTGATATGTTGCGAAAATAAAAAAATTATCAAATTAAGCATAGAAAAGGTATGAAAAGTAGGATTTTGAAACAGTGGTTTAAACTCGGTCTATAAAAACAAAAAACAAAAAAAAACAGTGTTTTCAAAATTTAACAGCATAATATCCTTTCGAAGGAGTTTTATAATTCCCGAAACAAAAACTTGATGAATTTTAGCATTAGGTATGAAAGGTATGAAACGTAAAATTTTTAGTCTGCGATGTAAACTAACTCTTTGAAAATGACAAAAAAAGTAACGTGTTTTGAAATTTCATTATATCCTTGTGGAGGAGATTGATATATTGTGAAATAAAAAAAATCTTCAAATTTAACATAGAATATGTATGAAAAGTAAGATTTTGAAAGAAAAGCATACCTTTGAAGATTTTTTTATTTCGCAACATATCAAACTCCTTCGCAAGGATCTAATGATGTGAAAATTTCAAAACACTTAACTTTTTTTGTCATTTTTCAAGAGCTAGTTTATATCGCAGACTAAATATTTTACGTTTCATACCTTTTCTATGCTACATTTGATGATTTTTTTTTATTTTCGCAACATATCAAACTTCTTTGCAAGGATATAATGAAGTAAAATTTTCAAAACACTTAACTTTTTTGGACATTTTTTAAAGAGTTAGTATAAACCGTCGACATAAAATTTTACTTTTCATATCTTTTTAATGCTAAAATTCATCAAGTTTTTGCTTCGCGAATTATAAAACTCCTTCGAAAGGATATTATGATGTTAAATTTTCAAAACACAGAATTTTTTTTGGTCATTTTTATAGACTTAGTTTAAACCGCTGTTTCAAAATCTTACTTTCCATACCTTTTCTATGCTAAATTTGATGATTTTTGTATTTCGCAACATATCAAACTTCTTCGCAAGGATAAAATGAAGTAAAATTTTCAAAACACTTAACTATTTTTGACATTTTTAAGAGTTAGTATAAGCCGGCGACTAAGAATTTTACTCGCATACCTTTTTAATGCTAAAATTCATCAAGTTTTTTGCTTCGCGATATATAAAACTCCTTCGAAAGGATATTATGATGTTAAATTTTCAAAACACTGAATTTTTTTTTTGGTTATTTTTATAGACTATTGTTTTTTTTTTTTTTTTTTTTTTTTTTTTNATTTAGGGGCCAACTCCGACCTACCGTTGGGTGTGGGGTTTCCTCACCGTTCATTGAAGATCTTATGGTGGCTTTGAGTTGTTACTGCTCCCCTTAGGGTCGTTGTCTCTTTGACACATTCCCCGTTTCCCTTCTTTTTCTTAGCTTAAACCGCTGTTTCAAAATCTTTCTTTTCATACCTTTTCTATGCTACATTTGATAATTTTTTTATTTTCGCAACATATCAAACTTCTTCGCAAGGATATAATGAAGTAAAATTTTCAAAAGACTTACTTTTTTTGACATTTTTAAAGAGTTAGTATAGACCGTCGACTAAAAATTTTACTTTTCATATCTTTTTAATGCTAAAATTCATCAAGTTTTAGGTTTGCGAATTATAAAACTCCTCTCAGAGGATACTATGGTGTAAAATTTTCAAAACACTGAATTTTTTTCGTCATTTTTATAGACTTAGTTTAAACCACTGTTTCAAAATCTTACTTTTCATACCTTTTCTATGCTAAATTTGATGATTTTTTTAATTTCGCAACATATCAAACTTCTTCGCAAGGATATAATGAAGTAAAATTTTCGTAACGCTTAACTTTTTTTTGACATTTTTAAAGAGTTAGTATAGACCGTCGACTAAAAATTTTACTTTTCATATCCTTTTAATGCTAAAATTCATCAAGTTTTTGGTTCGGGAATTATAAAACTCCTCTCAAAGGATACTATGGTGTAAAATTTTCAAAACACTGAATTGTTTTTGTCATTTTTAAAGACTGAGTTTACACCACTGATAAAAAAATCTTACTTTTCTGTCTATTCTATGCTAAATTTCATAATTTTTTTATTTCGCAACATATCAAACTCTTTCAAAAGGATATCATAAACTAAAATTTTCAAAACACTTTATTGTTTTTGTCATTTTTAAGGAGTAAGTTTAAACCGTAAACTTAAAATTATACTTTTCATACCTCTTAAATGCTAAAATTCATGAAATTTTTAACTTCCAAATTATATAACTCCTTGGAAAGGATGTTTTAAATTACTTAATTGTTTTGATCATTTATAAGACCGAGTTTTTGTTGTTTTTTTACTGCTTATCAAATAATTTATTTTTCATACCAAATTTCATGTTTTTTTTTTTAATTTCGAAACAGAGTACACATCCAGTTATATGAAAATAAAAAATCTTTGCTCTAGAGATTAGTTGAATTGAATATTCTTTTTAAACTAAGTCTAAAACGGCGATATTTCACAACTTTTACCTGGTGAAGGTGAATATAGACAGTCGAGATCGAATTATCTCAGGACCCGCTAATCTGATATCCATTCGCACCTAAATTTGTCAAAGGTACAACTCTATATGATAATTAATTTATAATATCAAAATATATAAAATACATAAAAGATACGAAATTTGAATAAAAAAGAGAGAAATATAAGCGATAAATGGGAAAAAACGATTCTGATTGGTTTGATTAAACCCTGAATACCGTTTTCCGTTTCTGATTGGACGAACGTTAAATATCAAATAGCGATTTCCGTTTCTCGTTTCTGATTGGCTAAAACTATGAATAGCGTTTTCGTTTTAAACTCGAATTAACGATACCGATCGGAAACTATGGGTTTCCGTCGCAAACCCCTAGTTTCCGTTCAATTTCAATCGAAAACTAGGGTTTTCGTCGAAAACTATGTATACCGATCGGAAACCCATAGTTAACGTGCGGTATACCTAGTATTTCGCACGAAAACCCTAGTTTCCGTTCGAAATACTAGGTATACCGCATTTTTGTTACTATCGCGTGCCATACATAGGACCCTATGCGGAAATCACATTCTATCTTATCTTCGGAAACCAATGAAGCAATTCATCAAAACTTAACAAGAATGATGAATGGAAGGTCCATTTCAAATATTGCTCATTTCATTATGATCCAACAAAAATTATTATACTGCCAGGGCAGAATATAGATTTACGTTTGACCCTATGAGATATTGATCATTTTTGTCATCTTCTATGAAATTATTGCAGCAAATTTAACAAAATTGAATTGAAATATTTATGGCACTATAGCTTAATAGTGGACCCTAAGGAAAAAAATCATCAGCATAGACATGGCTTATATTAGAAATATTTTGTCGGGTGAACGATTCAGGCCTAGTCCCTGAGCCTCTAGTCATTTAAAAATAACCTTCTTGTTGATATAAAAAAAATGGAATATGGTTTCAACTAAAGTTCAAAATTTGCATTCACATCTGTATTTCATTAGGTTGAATTTCTGCATAAGTTTTCTTCATTCAGTTCTCTTTTAGAAAAAGGCATTACAATGTCCATACTTTCAGTTATCAGAAAACAGTACACCATTCTTCGGCGTACTTATCTAAAGTAAGCACTACTTTTCTGTATATCAGTTCAAAAAGGTCAATTAGGGATCTGGGTACATCTATCTCAACTAGTACGATTCGCACGCATCTGTTCTACTCTTCACGACTTAAATGAAAGTAACCTTACTATAACATCAAAACTTTTACAACAATGTTACAGGTTTAATAAATTGTAAAACACATTTAAGAAGTTTAATAGAAGATATGAACATTTGATAGTTTAACTCGTATACTGCTAATTACTAAGGGCATTTCTCACCCCTTTTTTAACGGAAATGTTGCTATCTTTGTCTACGTTTGTCTTTTTATTTTTTTTTTGTGAAGTTCCCTGGTCGATTCTGACATGTGATTGTAATTTATCGGCCATTGTATGTGTTTTCTTTTATCTTTTCTGCACTAATTAATTGTAATTTTCGGTCATTATATGTATTTTCTGTTGATCTTTTCTCCGCTATTTACACAATAAAACACGTTCAACGTGAAATTTTCACGTGTGTATTCCTTTTTCGTTCATTGTGCTCATAGTATCTATTCGTTCCATTTCAATTACTCATATCGTGTACAATATGTATCATTCGTACAAGATTTACACTGTACAAATTTAGTTGAAACAGTCTATGTTAAAAATATGGAGATATATATTTTTTTTTCGTTTTTTTAAGATTAACAAATTTATTTCAATATCATGTTGTTAACAATTCCCCTCGACGGTACAATTATCCCGTCAGGGTTCTGCCCTGTGATGTTAATCGTACACGCTGAAACAGGGGATCCAGCTGCCCAGTACAAAATAATAACTATTTATAGATCAAGCACAATGAACGTTTTCAAAAAAAAAAATGTACTGTGTTTATTCTTACTGGATAAAAATCAATAGATCATGTCACTTTCATTTGAGTGAGAAAGGCAAGGTATCATAACTAGTGCATCCAAAAGGATTTATTTATCTGAGGTAAGGGATCAACATTGAAATGTGCATTTTCATTACTTTTTTAACATCTTTACTGTGATAGCCTGCACATTTTCAGCATTATTATTTTTAGAGTGTATTATTAGTTTGCTTTATTTCATGTTTAACATATTTATATTTATGAATTACAGATTGTAATTAATCGAGTTTTGATTATTTAATATTTTATGACGTATTTCGACATTCTGACTTACTTTGACAGACGACGTATGTTATTGGTTTTTGTCTATTTCGATTTGTGGATATTAATTTCTATATTCATTCCATGGTTCATTTGACCGCATACTTTCTCCATTTCTATTGGTCCCCGTAGTTTGGCGCTTCTATTCTATTGTTCTAATCTTTTTGAAATACTCCACTCTAGGAATCTGGCGGGCAAAGATCTGATTTTGTTCTGCTTAGGCAGCATCATACCGTTGCATGGTCTCCAGACGAAATAAATAGCCAGATGTACCTCACCAATACGCAAAACATAGTTCATGTCTGGGTGTCAAGAATTACAGATAGCGAGAAACTACTGCACACATTCTAGCTATTTTATTTGAAAATGCTCAAATGGAAAGTACGTGTACTTCAAACAAAAATTCAGTGTGAAAATGTAGCTTAATTTGACAATCGCCATTTGCGATTCGGTTCATTCATGAACGATTCCCGCGATGCGCAGTGATATTTTACAAATTTTCATGAATGAATGAACGTAGTAAATGCTTCTATCGCTGTGGACTCTTTGCTACTAAACCTTCATACCTGCCAACTAGAGTTTTTTTTATAATTTTGATGTGAACGAAAATTTGGGGAAAAATCGATTTTGAAGAATTTCACACGAAAAAATGTTTGTTTAGGTGTAACACAACTAATTCGGAACCCAATCAGGCACATATATATAGTCCTTATTTGAGACAACATGGTTCCAAGGAAGTGTAAATAGTGTCGTAGATTGAAAAAGTTGACTAGTCATTAAGAATTAAATTGAAAAAGCATTCAATAGAGATTCTTTTCAGCCTAAATTTATACCATTTCGTTGAAAAATCAAGATTTTATCAAAGTTGAAAACGGAAGTATTTTTCCCGTGAAAACACAGACAGGAAGTACCTATCCCTAGGTTGTGACCTTCCGGGAACCAGTTTTTTCTTATATTACAGTTAAGGTCGGTTCATTTTTTTCACGAGAGTTTACCGAAAGATGTGTCTTTCAGATGAGACATGTGTCATTTTGTTTGAACTTCAGATACAAATTCTATGAACGCAGAAACATGTGCAATTTAACATGGGAGGCAATGGGAGACGGAATTAGTTGTGTTACACCTTTACAATCATTTATTTCTCCCAAAACAGTCAATGCATTTCCTCACAAAAAGGATTGCTCCCAAATAAACAGAATGTAATCGGATGGGGCTCATGATATTTTTTGAAAAGACATCTTGGGAAGTGAGCTAGATTAAGTCAAGTTTTAAATATTTTCAGGGGAGATAACAAAAAAAATAGGGGTAGAAGCGAGCAGGTGTGGAACTCATGTCCGTCCTATGGCAAGGAAAAATCCAGGATTTAATTTGCCACGACGGGGGAACTAGTATATGTAGATCCGCATTATTTAATAATTATCATAAATATCTTGTTTTCCTGAGTATTTATGATGGTGCTTCCATGATAGATTCAGGAGGATAATATGAAGATTATTACATAGTTTAACTTCACAGTGCAAATTAAAGTTCTGTTGTAGTTTAAAGTATGTTTCAGAGTAATTACTTGAATTAAAGTGCATCATTATAAAAGGGGTAGTCAAGATGCTTGAAAGCGATGCATTTTAACCATCCCTATTCTTATGAAGCACTTTAATTCAATTTATTACCCTGAAACAAAGTCCGTCTTCACTTGTCCTTTCATGTTCATTGCTTTTGTGGAATAATTTTTCCCATTTTGGCTAGTCAGTTTGCATGTAATTTTTTGTAAATATATGTTTATTCTAGTGATAGACGTCATTGTGACTTGAGTGCACATTTAATAACTTGACTCACTGACCCGCATTTTTGGGTCATGGGGACAATTTTTTTTTTAAAAAAAGTCCCTCTGACCCGTGAATTTTTGACGTCAATTTTTCATTTTTTGCAACTTTTTTCGGTATTCGATCACATTTAGCAGAATAAAAGATGTTGTTGAAAGCTATAATATTATTTCATTTTAGTGTTTTACAGCATATTTTTGCCAAAAAAAGAAAATTCTTTCACAATAGAAAAAAGTCCCACTGACCCACACCCTGTCCCTCCAGCCCACAATGGTTGGTAAGGAGGGCAATTTTTAAAATAGCATAACTTTTTCATTTTTTGACGTAGAACTATGATATTTTGGTACAACACAGATTAATCCATATTTTATTGACCCACAAAATATTATCACGACCCAAGGTGACCCAAAGGTGACCCACTTGATAAAACTTATGTCAGAAATTGTATTTTCCTTAGACCAATTTACACAATAATTGCATGCCGATGACATCTGCCAAAGACAAATTATCTACTTATTAGTACTGTATTGAAGCAGAAACACCCCTAAGTTACCAATTGCGTAATTATTTCTGGACCTTGGGTCATTTTGAGGACAAGAATAAGGGATATTTTAACCTAGTATGATCTGAGTAGTCCGATCAGCCTTTGAGCCCCCATACGACACCTTGGTTTTCGCCCTTTTCTCTTAACGGGCAACTTGTAATAACATACCTTTAGCAAATTTCGAAAGCTTAGACCCTTATCTAGGCATTTTGATAAGATATTGGGTAACCCGGGCACCCTGGGCACCTTGGGTGTAGGGGAACGAATCTCTTTTTTGAAAAAATGTCATACCGACGTCTAAATTTCTACATTCCACGAAATGCAGGGTCTTTATAAAACCAAATACATGCATTATTCAAAAAGCAGAGTCCCTTACTTACATTTCGAGCCATATTTTTGGCAAATTGAGCGGCCCAGAGAACCGGAAGTGGTCGGAAATACAGCCAATAATGGCTGGATATAGACTGATTTTCGGTACCGCCCATGCGTTTTATGCCTCTAGCTGCTTTTTCTGGCCATAGAGCGTTTTATTTTTTGCTCATCTAGTTATAAGATCATCTCAACTACATTTTGAGACCTTGTTTGTGGTCAATGATGCAGCCTATAGGGTGAAAAAAGGGAAAATCGGACCTGTGTTGAACCCCAGATCTGCACACACCAATATTGTGCCACTACCACACATTGGAATTCAGCTTTATTCTCGTTACGGGGACTTAGTAGGAACATACCTTTAATATATTTCGAAAGCTTAGGCCCTTATCTAGACATTTAGATAAGATTTTGGGTATCCGGGCACCCTAGGGACCTTGGGTGTAGGGGAACGAATCTGTTCTTCGAAAAATTGTCATACCGACCTCTAAATTTCTACATTTTATGAAATGCAGGGTCCTAAATAAAACCAAATACATGCATTATTCACAAAGCAGAGTCCCTACGTACATTTCGAGCCATAGTTTTTGCAAATTGAGCTGCCCAGAGAACCGGAAGTGGCTTGAAATAGAGCCAATGATGGCTGGATATAGGCTGATTTTCGGTACCATCCATGCGTTTTATGCCTCCAGCGGCTTTTTCGGGCCATAGAGTGTTTTATTTTTTGCTCATCTAGTTATAAGATCATCTCAACTACATTTTCAGACCTTGTTTGTGGTCATTGATGCAGCCTTTAGGATGAAAAAAGGGAAAATTGGACCTGTGTTGACCCGAGATCTGCACACACGAATATTGTACCACTACCATACATTGGAATTTAGCTTTATTCTCGTTACGGGGACTTAGTAGGAACATACCTTTAGTATATTTCGAAAGCTTAGACCCTTATCTAGACAAGCAGAGTCCCTTACTTACAAATGATACCTTCTCCTAACTAGTTTAGGAATTAATTAGGTGATATAAGGCCAGCAAAAGCCGTAAGAGGGATAAAATCTAAGGCCGGTACCCTTAATCAGCCCATATCCAACCATAATATTCTCTATTCCGGTCACTTCCGGTGCACTAGAGGCCTCCATTACCCCAAACTATAGCTCAAAATGTAGGTAGGGGACTCTGCTACCTGAATGAGGCACCTATTTGGTTCTACAAAGCCCCTGGATTTCGTGGAAAGCGAATTATGGGGGGCGGGTAGGGTAGTTTTCCCAGGTGCGGCTTCGTTTCCCTACTCCAAAGGCCCCCAGGCTGCCCGAGTTACCCCAAACCTTCCTTAAATGTGTAGCTTAGGATCTTATCTTTCTAAACATGCTAAGGGAACCTTCCTACTAGTCCCCGTAAGGAGAAAAACGCAAAAAACCAATGTGCGGTAGGGGGATTATATGGCAGGGTCCAGCTCAGGGGTCATACCATGTCCAATTTTAGCCTATGGCTCGATTTCAACAAACGAGGGCTCAAACCGTATGTGAGACATCTTCCTAATTAGTTTAGGCATTAATTCGTTGAAATAAGGCCAGCAAAATCCGTAAGAGGCATAAAACCTAAGGTCGGTACCCTTAACCAGCCCTTATCCAACCATAATATTCTCCGTTTCCGGTCACTTCAGGTGCCCTGAAAGCCTCCATTACCCCAAACTATAGCTCAAAATGTAGGTAGGGGACTCTGCTACCCAAATAAGGCCCTGTTTGGTTCTAAAAAGCCCCTGGATTCATTGGGAAGCCCTAAATCAGCCCATATCCAGCCGTAATATTCTCCGTTTCCGATCACTTCCGGAGCACTAGAGGCCTCCATCACCCCTATGGTAGTACAAACTATGGCTCAAAATGTATGTAGGGGAATCTGCTTCCTGAATAAAGCCCCTGTTTTGTTATAAAAATCCCCTGGATTATTGGGAAGCCGATTATTGGGGGTGTGTAGGTTAATTTTCCAAAGTCCGGCTTCGTTACTCCACACCCAAGGCCACAGGCTGCCCAAGTTCACCCAAATCTTCCCTAAATATGTAGCTTTGGGTCTTAGCTTTCTTAACATACCAAGGGAACCTTGCTGCTAGGTCCCCGTAAGGAGAAAAACGCCAAAAACCAATGTGCGGTAGGGGGATTCCAAGGCAGAGTCCAGATCAGAGGTCATACCATGTCCGATTTTAGCCTCGGCAGGCCCTCGGGATAGGTCAATTTCAACAAACAAGGGTTCAAAACGTAGGTGAGACGTTCTCCTAACTAGTTTAGGCATTAATTGAGTGATATAAGGCCAGCAAAAGCCGTAAGAGGCATGCCTAAGAACAGTACCTTTAATCAGCCCATATCCAACCACAATATTCTCTGTTTCCGGTCACTTCAATTGCCCTCAAGGCCTCCATCACCCCAAACTATAACTCAAAATGTAGGTAGGGGATCCTGCTACCCGAATAATGCCCTGTTTGGTTCTAAAAAGCCCCTGGATTCATTGGGAAGCCGATTATGGGGGTGTGTAGGTTAATTTTCCCAATTCCGGATTCGTTTCTCCACACCCAAGGCCCCAGGCTGCCCGAGTTGCCCCAAAAAAGCAAAAGCCGTAATAGTCTCTGTTCCGGTCACTTCCGGTGCACTAGAGGCCTCCTTTATCCCATTTATGGGATGTTCCCTCTGGCCCGCATTTATACATAGACATACCTCCCATTTATGGGATGTTCCGTCTGGCTCGCATTTATACATAGATATACCTCCCATTTATGGGATGTTCCCTCTGGCCCGGATTTATACATAGACATACATCCCATTTACAAGATGTTCCCTCTGGCTCGGATTTATACATAGACATACCTCCCATTTATGGGATGTTCCCTCTGGCCCGGATTTATACATAGACATACATCCCATTTATGGGATGTTCCGTCTGGCTCGCATTTATACATAGATATACCTCCCATTTATGGGATGTTCCCTCTGGCCCGCATTTATACATAGACATACCTCCCATTTATGGGATGTTCCCTCTGGCTCGCATTTATACATAGACATACCTCCCATTTATGGGATGTTCCCATTAGCCCGCATTTATACATAGACATACCTCCCATTTATGGGATGTTCCCTCTGGCCCGCATTTATACATAGACATACCTCCAATTTATGGGATGTTCCCTCTGGCTCACATTTATACATAGACATACATCCCATTTATGTGAGGTTCCCTCTGGCCCGCATTTATACATAGACATACCTCCCATTTATGGGATGTTCCCTCTGGCTCGTATTTATAGATAGACATACCTCCTGTTTATGTGATATCACCTCTCTCCAGCTTAATACATATATAGACCTATGTTCCCTACGTGATATTCTTTCTAAGCTCCGTATAATATATAGTATATTCCCTCTAATCCGCATTCATATTAATTTATAGACATTTTTTTTTCTATTTATTAGATATTCTATCACATTCTCATTAAATTGAATGCATAACTTCCATTTATGGGATGTTCCCTCTGGCCCGCATTTATATATAAATACATACATCTCATTTATGGGATTTGCTTTTTGACCCTCATTAAATTCAGTGCATAGCTCTAATTTATGAGATATTCCTATTAGAAAGAATTCAAATGTACAGACCTGCCTCACATTAATTAGATATTCTATCAGATCATTATGATATCGGGGGTATAACTCCCATTTATGGGATTTTCCCTCTGGCCCGCATTCATATATAAAGGCATCCCTCCCAATTATGAGATTTGCTCTTTGACCCTCATAATATACAGTGCATAACTCCCGTTTGTGTGAGATCTCCTCTGTAAAATTTCATACATATACAGACCCACGTTCCCTTTACGTGATATTCTCCGCGAATCCAGCAGAATACAAAGAATAGCTCCAAATTATATTGTCTTATCTGTGGTTACTTTCATATAAAAATACCTCCCATTTATGGGCTTTTAGATATTCTGTGGGATCCTCATGGTATCCAAAGCATAGCTCTGCTTTATTGGATGTTCCGTCTGCTGCTCATTCATATATATCTATATAGACATACCTCTGACTTACGGGATTAGCATGCTCTCAGACGCTCATAATATACAAAGTATAGCTCCCATTTAAATATGTTCCTTCTGGCCGCTCTCATCTTTATATACACACCTACCCTTCATGGGACATTCTCTGCAACCTTTTGGGTAAACAACTGATAGCTCCAAATTATTGGATATTCCCTCTTCCATTATTTCATAAGTATGTAGACATATCTCCCACTTATGGGATATGATCTTTGATCCTCATAATGAAAAGACATAGCTCCAATTTCCAGGATGTTCTCCCTGACTTGGATTCATATATATAGAGATACTTACCATTTATCATATAATTTGTCGGACCCTCATAGTATACCAAGCATAGCCGCACTT
>MJUU01008141.1:9327-20016 GCA_002080025.1 Modiolus philippinarum
AGAACAAATAACCAATATGATCTAAATGTAAAGCCAAAATTAGCTAAGGACAGAGCTTTGCGTGAGGGAGATACTCCTTAGTTTCAATAAAATTTACAAAAATTTAGATATTGTAAGGTTCCAAAAATAATCGGCTTTCGGGTCAGCACGGAAGTACTGACTACTGGGCTGGTGAATACCCTCGGGGACTAACAGTCCACCAGCAGTGGCATCGACATATAGATGACGTTATGTTCATATCAATGTCAGTAAGATCTTTTGTTATATGTGTGTTTATAATTGACGTTTCATTGTGTGTTTTCAATGCCTTATGATATCCATCAGTATGGTCAATGTAACAGACTTGATAAAACTAGGGTTAGGGATGGCTTAGACTTAGCTATGGTTAGTAAAGCCCAAGGTTTAGGGTTTTGAAGGAGTCAGTATTAGGGAATAGGTTAAGGTTTATGATAACGGTTAAGTTTTGTTTAGGAGTACTTTTGTGAGGGTAGAATTAATTTCATCAGAGTAGGATAATACCATTTTGACGTTGGTGTTTGTTTGAAAGATTAATATATCATTAAAAGTTCTAGTGTTATTGCTGGATGTCAGCATTTGGGTTATGGCTATCAAAAGAGTGTGGAACAAACACACCTTAACAAACAATAGTGCCAAAAATAGATAAGAGCACCATCCTTATTTCCTTAATATTGGAAATGTATTAATGATACACAACACAACACGTACCTGATATGTTTGCATAATAGGGGATATTGACGAGATACTCTGCTTGCATCCGTTAAATTAGCTTTGAGATCTAGTGACCTGAAAATTTTACATACATACTGGCCTCTCACTGATACTGCCTATGTCTACTGAAATATATGATGATTCTTGACTAAATCCTGCGGGAAGTTTGGAGTTTGATTTTTCTTCCGTAGTGCGACAGTGTTCTACCAGCAGACTAGGCTCCTTTAGCTAGCCGACAGATTAGCGGCGAGCACCCCTTGACCCATCTTTTAAAATTACGTATTGTCATATTCTCTCCTTTCAAGAATGTGGTCATGGAGTTAGTAGTCTACCTGTATTGGGTTTTATTCGTATGTTTACTATACTATAGGGAAACGGGACAGATAAAGGGGAGGTTTGGGTACCCATAAACCGGTTTAACCCTACCGCTGGCTTTTGCTAGTGCCGGTACCAAGTCCGACTGTCCCGAGTTCCTATAGTTGTTTACGTTTGTCTTTTGTCTTATTTATGTTTTTCCTGTGTGTTACCCTAGCAGATTGTGGCATGTAATTATAATTTCAGCCATTGTAGGTGTTTCCTGTTGTCCCTTTTATTTCATTTTGCAAATGTCGAATGCCGTTCGATCATAGGATTTCTCTGGGAAATTCTCTGTATAAACGTATATAGTATGTATCTAAAATATTTCAAGGGCAAAACATGCAGAAAAGAGGCAAAGCATAAAAAAATCGACGGTCAAAAAGCAAAAGTTGCGGACAAAAAGCAAATGTTGCGGACAAAAAGCAAAGCGGACAAAAAGCGACGGACAAAAAGCAAAAGTTGCGGACAAAAAGCAAATATTGCGGACAAAAAGCAAAGCGGACAAAAAGCAACGGACAAAAAGCAAAAGTTGCGGACAAAAAGCGCCATTTTGCGGACAAAAAGGAACAGCGGACAAAAAGCAACATGCGGACAAAAAGCACTGTATCATACGTTCACAAGTAATTCGAACTGATTCTCATTCGATGAGCATTATGAAAACTATTACGTACAAGTTATTGTTTTACTCAAAACGTATTTGTAATGTTGCGTTCATATGTATTACTTGTCGAATGCGCATCAAAAACGTTTTCGATGCATATTCGATGCGCATTATATGTACGCCTGATTGCAGCATATAAATCAACTCAATGAGTGCCCTGTGTTCTTTAGTATGATGTATTGTCGTATTATCCCTTTGTGAGGCAATGAATGACCGTGTTTCTTAGTAAACTTTGCCTCAATATTTTATATTTGTTGACGATCCTGCATCTATGAACAAATGACTAAATACCGAAGTTACTGTGAATTTAAATTCTGCATATGCGCATTTCGACAACTTATGTNTCTTCAGTGCAGATAAAATCTAAACTAGACGTTTGGAAGACCATACACTCAAAGATGTGTAAAAACTGAGAGAGAACAAATAACCAATATGATCTAAATTTTATGCCAAAATCAAATGAGACATGGATGTAGCGTTGTTCGACACCTACCAAGTGAATGCAACTCTAGCCATTGCTAGGGCATTGGCGGATCCAAGGGGGGTCCGGGGGTTGGAACCCCTCTTTTTTGGACAATCATGTATTTTTTAGTGAAAATCCTGATGCTTTACTAAGAAATGCCCCAAAATTTTCGAGCTTCGCTCCGCTTTGCGATATTTCCTTTCAATTTTAAATCGTAACACCCCTTTTTAAATTTCCTGGATCCGCGACTGTAGGGGATGTCTTGAACTTACCATGAGGTATGACTGTTTTGTCCATTGTTAAAGGATCCTTTGTGGCTTCAAGTTGAAGAAAAACAACTAGATAGCGTTTCTCGGATTTTCTTAACCTAACGATGTATTTGTAAGGTTATGTTTCGTGTTCATTTATCATATCTTTTCGTTTGTACTTATATTTCAATACGCGACGTTTGAGTTGTTTTCGCACCGGAAAAAATTCTATACTATACCACACAATAAATCAATTCTCTAATTAATAGACACAGTTGAGCTGAGGGTGATTTACATTTACTCTATTTGTAGCGCTTCAGCTTAAATTTTTTCGTTAATATTATATTATCTAAATTTATGAAAATTCTAAAACCGAAGGATTAACTCCCACCATCGTAGTTTTGTCCTTAGCTATATTTGATATTACTGATTATTCGGATTTCGTTTGGTTTTATGCACTTTAAATTTTTTGAAATTATGGAGCTTGGGTTCTAGTGCTGCTGATGAAAAATAAATTTCCGAAATGGCCATTCAGCTCATTAAAATTATTGCAGTTCTAGTTAATATATGTGTTATGGTCTCATGTTTTCATTTACTCCATTTCCTTTCATAAAATATGTATATATAATTTTTCAAATTATGAAAAAAAAACTTTCATGTAGGTCAGAGTACAAGCAGGCTATGTGTGATTTCAACATTCTGCCATAGCTTCTTATGTGTATTAAATAAATATGTCATTAAATTATAAATTGAAAGACCAAAGTACTTGAAGCAACTTACAAATAAAAACAACAACATAAGCAATGATATTCTGCGGTGTTTAATACTTTACTAATTGGGACATGTTCATGTATAAATCTTCAACATCCTAAGCTAATTATTTTTTCACGCCTATCGCTATTAGCAGGTATCATGCTAACACCAGTTTCGCATTATTATTCTTGCATACTTTGACAAGTTCGAACACTTTTAAAATATTTGTGCTGATTAAGTCTCCAAAAACTATCATTGTACAAAAGCAATTATTATATAAATTACTAGTTTCACCAGGCTTCACAAAATTTGAACTTTAATACAAAAGACCAATATCACTCGGTATTTTTTTACATGAGCAGCAGTTTAATTTTGATACAATCCTATAGAATAAAAAGAAAACAGTACATTATAGTTCATTTAACAATGTGGGTTATTTTTGTTCGATTGATTTTGTGTTGTGCTCTCTATTTGCATTTAGAAGTTTGGCCACCCTTTTAGCTGCAAACACGGAGTATGCTGAAATACAAAATTAAATATTTTTACCACAATTTCATTTTATTTTAAACATAACACATTTGATAAAGGAAAAAGCGACCATTGCAGCTGCAGTACAATATGGTTTCAATGTCATTCAGGACAATAAAAACTTGGTATTTGCTGATTCTTCCATATATTTAAGAAAAAAGAACAAAGACGACTGTTGGTTTTAAATTAGAAAAAGTTTTTCCAATGTAGGACACATTTTCCTGTCAGGACTGAAATTTCTTGTGTAGGAAATTGAAAAAACAAAAAGCTCAGCATGTACTTGTTCGTGAGAGAATTTCTCATATGGATATACTATCATACTTTCTAATTTTGAAATTCCGCTCAAACCGGTGCTAGGGGCCGTCTTGAACTTACTATGAGGTATGAGCAAAGCTCTTTGTTGAAGGCCTCATGGTGACTTCAAGATGAAGAACAACAATAAANGCGTTGTTCCTTTGCTTGTTTTACCATATATTTGTAGAGACTTTGTCTCATGTACACTTACTCCATATCCTTTCATTTACCATTTACGATTGGAGTTTGTCTCTCCTGCGGTGTGGAGTCCGTAAAAAGATTCCCCTTGCGACAGATGTATGCTACAGTTATGGTGTTCTTGTTCATGAGAAAATTTCTCATATGGATACACTATCACACTTTCTAATTTTGGAATTCCGCTCAAACCGGTGATAGGGGCCGTCTTGAACTTACTATGAGGTATGAGCAAAGTTCATTGTTGAAGGCCTCATGGTGACTTCAAGATGAAGAACAAAAATAACAGCGTTGTTCCTTTGTTTGTTTTTACCATGTATTTGTAGTGTACATTTACTCCAGATCCTTTCATTTACCATTGTCTTATTCAAGACAGGGGTTACTTCATAATACACTATAGCACGTTCTTGCAATGATAAAGCTTACCTATTTCTCAATGGCTTTACAAACATACATGCATCCATCCATGAATTTTAACGAGCGTGATTACGGTAGTTAAGAATGACAATTGTTGTCTGTAATAAGTATGCATGGAGTTTATTGCAATGTCGGTACATATTTTATAAAGTTAGCCTCCAAAGCAGTTGTTGACGTTCTAGTGCTATTCAGAGAATGTTGAATTCCTTCGGTCTCTATTCGATTTGTATACCACTTTGAAAATATAAATTCTATTGCTCTGTTAGTGAAACAACATACGCTAATGACATAATATATATTACCTGCACCCGACATTTTCCCGTATTTCTTGCTTTTTTCAGCAGGCTGGTCTTTCTCGTGAATTTGTCCTGATTCTATGTCTCTTTTAACTAATCAGACAAGGAAAATATTTCAGATCACAATTAACAAATATTTTGAGTAATACAATCTCTCAATAACATAATTACATCAAACAACGTTCACAAAGACTTATTATTCATCTAAAATATTATCATGATTGATCAAATATAACAGAAAATATATTACTGTAATAAACTGCAAAAAGCATGACACTGACAAGTTCTTCTGAAGAAAATAAAAAGTGGATAAAGCGAAAAGAAAACGCTTCAAAAATAAGTAAGCAAAATCTTTTTTCGATTTTAGAAATGAGTGAAATGTTACCATTTGCCATAGCATATATCTTTTCCTTTCCTTCTGTTCTTTCCTGCAATTGAAGGCACTTATTATTGATACCGGAATACCATTTGATCCCAAATTGTCTATTTTTCTATGATCACATGGAAAAAATAAATTTTGAAGAATGTTTATGCTAATCTCTGAGTCTCTTATCCTATCAATATGTTTATTATTTTATCAGTTCTTAAATAGTTGCAACCTCTAGACAATAGCATTGAAAACATATAATACCCATGTAAAGCTGTCTTTTAAAATCATGATAAAAGCACAACCTCAATAATGCGATATACAATCCATAATCAGTTAAGATCGAAGCAACAATTCCAAAAGATCGCAAAATAGATTTTTAAAGCAGATATATTTACAAAAAAACAAACCAAGACCTAAGGTATTGCTTCGTTTACTTTATCATTGTGTAATATCGTTGTCAGCACTTTTCTTATAATCTGTTTGAGCATTACAAATGTAGCCTCATGGTGATTTCAAGATGAAGAACAACAATTAAAGCGTTCTTCCTTTGCTTGTTTTTTACCATGTGTTTGTAGAGACTTTGTCTCATGTGCATTTACTCCATATCCTTTTATTCACCATTTGTGAGTATGACTCAATACAGAGTCATTGAATTCACGTGGTCTAAAGCGTTATAACACAATACATACATAATTCAACTCTTTCCTCAATCCTTTGTTTGAATCTCGAAGACCCCTGTTAAGGCTCACTAAATAATAGATAACCATTCTGGAAAAGTCAAGCAGTTACATAAACCATTAACTGTATTTGTAAAATTTTCAGAAATAAATTTGTCAAACGTATTCTTTCGACAAGAATGAAATTGCCATTTTTTTGTATTCACAATGTGTTTTCGTTTGTTTATATTTCACTTCACTGACAAAAAGTTACTATTAATAGGGCAAAGGACTTTTTTGACGATTCTTGTGAAGTTATGCTTGAAATGCTAGTATTGATTGTTAGACTTAACACTTTCATGGTAAAATCTACAACTTACAGCCGTAACAAATAGTATGTATACTTATTTTTAATGTTTGACATTAGAATATAGCTAATATTATTGTTTTTTTAGAACTCTGACTATTAACCATTTATAAGTTATCGAAATGCGCATATGCAGAATATAAATTAACAGTAGCTTCGGTATATTGTTATTTATTACCACTGGCCCAATGCCTCTGCTGGTGGACTGTTAGGCTCCGAGAGTATTCAACAACCCATTAGTCAGTATTTCGGTACTGACCCGAAAACCGATTTGATTGAAACTTGCAATATCTAAATTTTGATAAAAACTAAGGAGTATCTCCCTCGTGCATAGCTCTGTCCTTAGCTGATTTTTGGCTTTTCTATTAAGATCATTTGGTTATTTGTTCTCTATCAGTTTTTACACATTTTCGGTTAATGGACTTCCAAATGTTTTGGTTTGATCTGCACTGATGAGATATAAGTTATTGAAATGCGCATATGCAGAATATAAATTTACAGTAGCTTCGGTATATTGATATTTATTTACAAATATATATTTTCTTGAGAAAATATACTACATTTATAACAAATCTGTTTATATAACAATTTCTGTAACAATAATGGAAATATACCTTGATCAATTGTATATTTTCGACACAAGGTTCATTCCTCACAGAAATCAAGTGATCATTTCTTTGGGGTTTTTTTTCCTAGGAAATGTATATTTCAGCATATTTATGAGTATTGAATGTCATTATTCTACTTTTCCTTGTTAATGTTAAGGCTATTTCATACATTTGAGATGGTTAAAAATACTTATCATGCACTGGTTAATGCAGAACATTACAAATAAAAATATGGCAACACACAGATTTTACAAAAAGAAACAATGCAACTAACAAATCGCAAAATAAAATTGAAAATGAGCATCAAAATACAAATTTTACGGCGGTTTTGCACGTACTTTGTCTTTTTGTCCTTTTGATTTCGGTAATTTTGTTTTTACCCCCATTCAATATGCAACATGCCCTGAAGATACACAATTCACGTTTTACATTGTAATTTTTGTTTTAAAATCTAAACAAAAGGACCCATATGAGTGTTATGGATTTCAATTTTAAATTTGTTGCATGTAACATGTGTGTAAATGAAATAAAACAAAAATACTTGGCAGTCGTATATATTTTATGTTTACATTTAAATAAAGAAAACATTTAATTTTTATTTTTTTTTATCAAAATGTCATCTTCTGAACTCTCAGAACTCAAATATGAATACCAGACTGTGTTTACCAAAACAAAAATTGATACTAGTAACAATTCAACATCAAACTGGCTCAAAGACTACTTCATTGTAGAATAGGTGTTCAAGGTATAATTTCTAATCATATGCATTTTTTATAATAAATTGTCACATCGTATTAATCCTGCAATCATCGATCGCCTTTTAAAAGTCTTTAAACAATAAAGTATTTAGAATCGAAGTATTCCAAGAGTTCATCTTTAGTCAATACGTTTTTTTTTCTTTCTTATTTTTTTCTTTGTTGATGTTAAGAGTGTTGCTTTGATACTGTCCATGAAAAACTTTTCGTTTATTTTTAAAGCAAGGATAGCGCATGGAGATGGATAAAAATAATCATTTATTGATATGGTAAATACTAAATACCCAAGAAGCAGTAAAAGGGGTATTATAACACCTGGTGATGCAGCATAATTTACACCTGCTGTCATGGTAGACGGTAATTCTTTGTCGATCACATCACTTATGACTTGAAACATTTTCTTCTGTCCACTGAAACAAAATGAAAAGAATTCGTAAAAATAACGAAATAAAACTTAATTAACTGCACATTTTGTAAAATAAAGAACCTATCATCAAAACGAATCCACGAATTGGATATAAACATTATGAATTTTGAATTCAGATATAGGGAAGTTTTTTTCTGGAAATGGCTTAGTCAAGTACCAATTCTCCAGACTCGGTTTATCTAAACTTCCTGTGCATTATTAGTTTTTAATGTTTGTTTCACTGATAATATACATGAAAATGGGAGGACAATTTCTAGGGTAACATTTTAAAGTGCTCGAGAGATTAAAAAAATGATATGGCATTCAACTTCAAATTTATTGAAACTTTTTTTTAAAATTTAACCTGAAAAATGAGTTGAACATTTACTCGAAGTTAAAACCGAACGCAAGACAGTCTAAATGATAGCTATGATACTAATTGCACTCTCCGGACTACAATTAATCCTTTATTTGTCGCTTGACAAAAAAGATGGAAATAGGACCCATAATCTCCTTATGCTACCAAAGATGTCAACTGTCTGATGCATGTTCTTAAAGAGACAGGCGTAAGATGTCGGAATGATCNGGGGGGGGGGGGCATTTTAAATTAGTATGTTGAATTTATGTTGAATGTTGAATTTATTCAATCATAGCGGTCATATGCTTATTTGCTATTTGCCGTTAATCCTGTAATTAAACTTGGCATTTAACCATTACCTGAATGGTCCACAGTGTGGAGAAGGCTCGATTGCCACAATTGCAAACAATGGTGGCAGCATTGACAAAAACAGCATTATCAATAACAACGCATAATAAAAGTTGTTGGATCTGGAAGCCCTGAAAATGCCTTCCTGTGGGATGTTACACACTGTGACTGCCCATGAACGTAAATAAAACAGAATGAACAATTTCACTAGATTCAGTAATGGAAGTCCAGGAGCGAAAAAAGTTCCAAGCCTGAAATATATACGGTTTAGATTTATAATGAAAATACTGAGAAATGGAAAGACATGATATTTGCATAGGATACCAACAGAACTTTGACAAGTTTTGAGTTAAATGTATGACAAATACATTTGCCAAGGTACTAATTTGTATCTTCGGTGAATTTTTGTTGTATTTAAGAGACTTTTCACTCATAATGTTTGACTCGGCTAGAAACTACAAACTAGCTGATTTGTTACAGCAAGATAAAATTTTCTATTCCTGTATTTTTGGCATTTCAATAAAAATCTTCATTTTTTAAAGTATTCCTAGTCGTTGTTGTTGTCAATGTATTTTGAATATTTGAAATAGGACTAAAGCTGAATTAACTTACCAAATGACACCTTGGTTACTTATAAGATGCAAAATATTTTCAGCAGTTTTGAAATCAGCATATTCTGGCTGAAATTAAAACGAAAGTAAACTGCATATTTTCATGGTTTTTATGGTCTTGAAAGTACAATGTATATTACATATGTCTTACACTTATCACATAAATGCTGGTGAGAATAATTTAAATTTCAATTAACATAAGTGACAGTTAGAACATTTTAGTTGAATTATAAACAAATGTTTAGTGGCACAAGACGTTGCTATTAAAACATACACAAGGGATTCGATTTTTTGTACTATGATACAAACTTACTCATTTCAAACTAAATATGTACATGTATTTCATACATCGACAAACGAATACTGAAAAACAAACCAGTTAAATAAACAAGAGGCTCTCAAGAGCCTGTATCGTTCACCTGGGCCACGGCTGATTTATGCAGTTAAAATAATCCCAATGTTTTAAGTTTTTTTCAAATTTGTTAATAGGCATTGATGTTGTGTTATCTTAAATTAAACTATATTCCAGACTTGCAGCTATTTCGGATGGGGTGCAGTTCTACTGTCACCTTTCTTGAAGGGGACCATTGAGTCTAATTTTGGTTCCAATTGACTAAATATTTTCAGAGGAGAACATCTTTAAATGCTTTCCGATGGGTCTCAAGGTTAAACTATGTTCCCCAATGGGGCCATTTTGAATGCCATGCAGACAAGCCAGGCAAATTTTTCAAACGGGAACAACTATGGCCCGTTGTGACCAAATATGTTTTCATTATTTGCCATGTAATTTCAGGAGAAGATCTTTTAATGTTTTCCTAATGGGTCAAATGTTTAAACTGTTCCCCGCTGGCAGACATCTTGCATTAAGCAAAGACTTGAAAAACAACTCTTTTGCAGGGCGGCAACCTAAAGACTATTGTGGCCAAGTTTGGTTCCAATTGGCTGAAAAGTTTCAGAGAAGATCTTTGAAAGTGTTTTCCCATAGGACCCAATGTTAAAACTATGATCCCTGCTGGTGGCCATCTTGGATAGCACGGATCTAAAAAACAACTTGCAGGGGACCGTCTAAGGACTATTGTGTCCAAGTTTGCTTTTAATTGGCTAAGTAGTTTCAGAGAAGAAGAACTTTGAAAGTGTTTTCCCATATGGTCCAATGTTAAAACTATTATTCCCGCTGGCGGCCATCTTGGATATATAACGGATCTGAAAAACTTTTTTTTGCAGGGGACCATCTAAGGACTATTGTGGCCAAGTTTGGTTTCAATTGGC
>MJUU01008141.1:20021-47257 GCA_002080025.1 Modiolus philippinarum
ATAGGGTCCAATGTTAAAACTATGATCCCCGCTGGCGGCCATCTTGGATATAGCGCATATCTGAAAAACAACTTTTTTGCAGGGGACCATCTAAGAACAATTGTTGCCAAGTTTGGTTTCAATTGGCCAAGTAGTTTCAGAGGAGAAGATCTTTGAAATTATTTTCCCATAGGGTCCAATGTTAAAACTATGATCCCCGCTGGCGGCCATCTTGGATATAGAGCGGATCTGAAAAACAACTGTATTGACAGGGACCATCTAAGGACTATTGTGGCCAAGTTTGGTTTCAATTGACCCAGTAGCTTCAGAGGGGAAGATCTTTGAATGTGTTTTACCATTGGGTCCAATGTTAAAACTATGATCCCCGCTGGCGGCCATTTTGGATCTGAAAAACAACTTTTTTGCAGGGGACCGTCTAAGGACTATTGTGGCCAAGTTTGGTTTCAATTGGCTCAGTAGTTTCAGAGGAGATCTTTGAAAGTGTTTTCCCATAGGGTCCAAAGTTAAAACTATGATCCCCGGTGGCGGCCATCTTGGATATCGCGCGGATATGAAAAACGACTTTTTTGCAGGGGACCATCTATGAACTATTGTGGCCAAGTTTGGTTTCAATTGGCCCAGTACTTTCAGAGGAGAAGATCTTTGAATGAAAAGTTTACGCCGGACGGACGAACGACGGACGCAAAGTGATGGCAAAAGCTCACCCTGGCATTGGCCAGGAGAGCTAAAAAGACAGGAACGTGATATAAAAGAGACAACACAAACGAAGACAACGGGGAAAACAAGGAGAACACAAAGAATCAGAAATAAACAAGTATGCTTTAAAAATAAATTTCCTACAAAAACAGGCATTCTGGAAGGGTAAGCCTGATTTGCTCAACGTGTGACACCAGGCACACGGACAATGAAAGTCATAGTCGATGTGTGCGAGTCCAATAATAATTTTGGATTAAGTACTAAAATATGACGTTCTCCATTGCGAAAAAGAAACATTGTAAGGAACTCTCAAACAGTGTTGGTGAACCGTAAACCTCTCTAGTGACCACTGCAACATTTACCGTAACCTTAGAGTGCACAAATTTTAGCTCTTGTAAAGTATAGGGAAGAGTAATATACCGATATTTGAGTCTCATAATCCATTCAAAAGATACAAGTATGAGAAATCACACATGCACACATAAACTAAAGGACTGAGACCGAGTGCGTCGACATATTATGTGTGCATTGTCCGTCATGTGAGAAATGATATGTCCAAAGTTAAAAAATAGCCAGAAACATGTCAGATGAAACGACTAGATTAAGTCATTTGTATTGATTGTATTGAAACTTGCAATATCTAAATTTTGCAAAATTTTGTTTAAAACTAAGGAGTATCTCCCTCTTGCATAGCTCTGTCCTTAGCTGAATTTTGGCTTTTCTATTTCGACCCTTTTGGCTATTTGTTCTCTATCACCTTAAACGTGTTTTCCGGTTAATGGACTTCCAAATGTTTTGGATCGATCTGCACTGATGAAACATAAGTTGTCGAAATGCGCATATGCAGAACATAAATTAACAGTAATTTCGGTATTGTGTTATCTGAAAGAAGTTATATGCAAGTTTCTACATCATTACATTATACTGATCAGACAACTCGTGATGAGGATCATAAAATTCAAGGATTATTGATTTCAAGGGCTCCTACTCGTATCCATGTAGCAGTCATTTTCTGTAAAAATAACAGGGATGATCTGTGATTGGTACAAAACATGTGCATAAGATAGGCTATAACTGCTCAAGAACGGGAAGTTTGTGTTGTTTTCACATTACTATTTTAACATATTTCTATGATGTCAGTTTTCTTTGATAAAGTAGTTTAATGGACCACGTAATAGAAACGTTTAAGGGTGTTAGCTGGTCATGTTTATGTATTTTTGTCAGATTTTCGGATTTCTCTGGTTTAATTCTGGTGACCCCCTACTTTTATTCTATAATTTCATTTTATACATCTTCTGGAGCATTCTGACAAAATTTTATTCCATTGGTGTTATTTTGTCACATTCATTATTTGATAAACATTTCTCGTGTTAAACCTATGAAAAATGCAGAGGAGTTCAGTTTCCCGCCATTTTTTCAAGCACTTGTATCCCAGTAATTTCATTGGTAACATATTAACATTTTTGGTTTAAATTACTTCTTTTACAATTTTCTAGCAAAAAATCACATTTAATCGGAATCATTGTTATTTTAAAATTGACCAGCGAACATCCTTAAGTTAGCAGTTATATAGTAAAGTAAGTGCAAACCGAACCGTCATTTAAAAAACGAACAATGCAAGGACAACGGCAACCAAGAAAGGAGGACACCACACTAATGCGGGACAGAAAAGAAAAATGAAAACACATGTACAGATGAACAATAGGGACCTTATAAAAAACCAAGGTTGAGATCAGCTGCAACGGTAGAGTAAGCATCTCCTGCTTCTTATAAGACACCCGCCGTGTTGAACATGTCAACTCCAGTAGTAATGTCAAATCCAGTAGTAATGTCAACTCCAGTAGTAATGTCAAATCCAGTAGTAATGTCAACTCCAGTAGTAATGTCAACTCCAGTAGTAATGTCAACTCCAGTAGAGGAAAAACAAATTTTAGCTGTAAGGGGAAAGAGTTCTTGATGTCAACCGTAAAACTTCTGTAGTGATGACTTCAAGTTATGGGTGACATGCCCTTGCTTAAGAAGCCTATTTGTAATGAAGGTAGTCACTGTATCGACAAAAAGTCCTTGGGAAGCGAATGAGTTGTTAGATGTACACTCCATATGCTGGCGCTTTTTGAATGTTGCTATAGTGAAAACGAAAGTTGACTTTTGGAAAAGTGAGGTCATCGCGTTTGTCATATAGCCTAGTTTATAATGTACCTCTGTTATTACTTTGAAGATGAAGGTCAAGGAACGAGCCCGATTTGAAAGCATCTGTAGAATCCTTAATTTCGAGCTCTTTTGGATAGTTAAAGAGAAGAAAATCCCCAAAGTGAGGTTTAAGTCATGAAATATCATCTATATAATGGAAGCTGAAATAAAAGTACTTTGTCATGCAGATTTTTATTTTGAAAAAGCCCTTCGATGAATTCAGCCTCATATGAGTGGAGAGACAGATCAATTTAAAGAGGTGCCCATTGGAATTCAGATAGTCTGTTGAAAAACAAGTCCTCCAAACTGGACAAATATATTGTCGATCAGAAATATTTTAATCACTTCTTCCTATGTGTATTTTTTATGTGATTCTGAGTCGTATTTCACAAAGTATGCTTGTTCCCTGCCTGTAACAATGTACATATATCTTCGTTCCTACGGGAGAAACATCTATGATTTGAATCTTTCAGTCGAGATTTCAGTTGTTCATGAAGGAATTATAGTATAAAGTGTGGAGGAGTCAAAAGTTTTTATGCTGTAACAGAGTGAAAATTATCTCGATTTTAAGTTGTCGCAGATCTTTAGAGTTTTTTATATCCACATTTCATTTACACCACTTCCTAAAAGATAGTATCACAATATTTTGAAGGTCCTCTTTTACTACTGTCAACAGCTTAGAAATCGGTTTTGTAGAATATTTTACAGATCCATCGTTGTACCGTTGTTTGTATTGGCATTTGTGTTATTTTGTACCCAGAACAAGGAAAGGAGACCAGTGTCTTCATTTATGGCTGAAATCCCAAAAGAAAGCAAAACAGATATATGCTTCTGTAATATCTCTTCCTTAGCCAAAGTACTAACAGTGTAGGTTGGATTGCCCTGGGTATTACCAATGCTTAGTTCTTTCTTTAAACATTCGATATAATATTATAGTCTCACAACAGCATATGATACTTACATACGTTTTCTCCATGTCCCAGCAACACACTACGTTGAAATACCTTATGAAAATTCCCCTCAAGAATTCTTGTATTATGATTGTTCCGATAACAAAAACAAGGTCCATATTTGTCAATTTAAATACCTCCTACAAAGAAAGTTTACATGCAAATATAGCTCCTGTTGGTCGTACCCGTACTTCATCATCCATGATTTGACTATATATTTACGGGACATATACAAATTATTTAATGCCTTTAGGATGTTCGCTAGTCAATTGGCTAATAAATGGGATTGAGATAAACGTTTTGTTAGAAACTGAAAAAAGTTATTTCATTGAGAAAATTTAAGATGACTTGATGATCTGGTTTTCGAGATGTAAGTGATAAAAAAAGGAAACTGGTCTCCTCTGAATTTTTCATAGGTTTGCCATAAGCATTTTTATTGATGAAAGAAATAAATAGAATACAATGAATCTTTGTCAGAATGCTCATAAGATGTTTACGATGAAATTATAGAAAGAAAAACTGTCATTCGTGAGCAAAACATTATAATGCTTTTGAGCTTCTGATTGGATAAAAGTCCAAACATTTGACAGAGATCCTTTACAACGTTAATATATACAGATTACATGAAATATTGACAAGTTTGAACAGATTTAGGTAAGAATGCATTGCATACCGATTTTCAAGTCTCATGATGCGTTTAAACGCTTTTATAGATTTTAAACGAATAACACGACCATGTTCACATGAACTCCGTTAACAGTATATGCCAGCCATAACAAAATCCATTGAAGTACGGAATCTGCAAAGAACGTTATTTTCATATTTTCGCTCTTATATTAGATCAAAATTTTTCAGTGCAGAAAGACAAATTGCTTAATGCAAGGTTTACACCGCCGATCAGACCAACTCGATGAACTCGACCATGCTGTTTTATCCCGATCAACCATTCTCAATCTCTTTACGATTTATGTACGACTTATGCTCGACCCTCTTTCGACCGACCAGACTTTTTCAGATTGAGCCAGATCATAGCCCGATTTGTGTTTTACTAACTAGACCTGGTCGGGAGAAGATCATGAAATGGTCGAGTATGCTCGAGGTTTGTCCTGTTAGTACGTTTATGATCATATATGGGAATAAAATGCAAAAATTCAGGGAACAGTTCAGTATGGAGGTAGAACAGCAAAATTTGTGGCCCATATGGCTGACATGGCCCATATGGCTGATGCTTCAAAGAAAAAATGATAACTGTGTTAGATCTAGAGTAGCAGAGAAGGTGGATCTAACACAAAAGGCACGCAGTTTGGGCTAGAAACGGCAAATGCTTCAAAGTCATCATTATAGAAGAATGAATGTTCGATTGAACATACTAACAGATTTTTCTGTCATTACATGTAGGACTAATCTGATACAAAAAACAGAAAAAATATAATCACATGATATCGGTCGTAACTAGATTTACAGTAGTTTCCGTGAATAGCTTTAAACCTGCTTTCTGTAGAAAAATCCGGTTTTTAGAAAGTGAAAATAGCGAGCGGCTGCCCGTTGAGTACATCATTTGCCCAGGTGCAAATCTAAAAGAATTTTTTTATCTTCTAGTACATGTTATAAATGTTCAAAATGGCATTTTTCTGATGTCATTTAGCTTGAATAATATTTTGTGATACCACGAAGAGTACCAACCTGCAGCTCGGAAGAAACAATATCTTTATCTTTGAATTCATGTATTTAGTGAATCTGTTTCTGGAGTGTATATATATTGGGTACGTCTTGGATTCAATTGTAAATTCTATCAGTATAGCTAGTCGATTGAATTTAAGCCCTTTGCACGTCATCCTTTAATTCTACTAGTAGCATGCACAATCTGATATTCTTTTCTACAATCCTTATATAGCCAGGTTGAGCTTTTGTCATTATTTTGGGTCCGTTGTCCATGAACTTTGCATTCAAATATATTCTACCCAGACACCGCAGAGTCATGATAGACCTCGGTTGGTTCAATGTGAAAAAAACGTTATGTCTGCTTCTAATCAAATATAACTGCCAACTGCGATTATAGTTTTAAATTGGATCTTATGGGAAAACTCATTTAAACGTTGCCTCTGAAATCCCTAAGCTAATTAGACCAAACTTGTTACGATTGCAAAATGATGGTCCCTTTTCAAAACAGTGTCTGTCATATCGTCAGCTAAGAAGGATTTTCACTTGCCCAATTGCAGCCAAAATTGGTCAAAAAGTCCTTGGATGTTCCAATTTCAAAATAGTATCGATCTTGTCTGAATGCAATCCAAGATGGCCGACAACGGGGACCATAATTTAATATTCGACCCTACTTAGATATGCATTCAAATATCTTTTACTCTGAAACTACTTTGCCAATTTGCCAAAATTGAAAACAATAGTCCTTGTCTGGTCCCCACTTGATAAAGTATCCGGCAGATTATCATAGCAAGGATGGTCATCAGCCAAACTTGATCACAATAGTCATTGGAGTCAATTGGATGGCTCCTTTAAAAACTGAAGTAAGGTCCTAATGAGACACTGAAGCTCTTAAAAGCCACATGTTGTGCTATTGTGAAAATATGACATGCTGTCGTGTTAAATCGAGTAAAGATCTTGAGTGGTCGAGTAAGGTCGGATATCGGTCGGGAAAAAATCGGGTTATGGTCGGGAAGATCTTGTTTAGAAAAAAGGAAAGAATCGTGTTAGTCGAGTAATGCTCGAGGACTAATCGAGTTGATCTGGAAGCAACTCGGCATAAATCGAGAAGCGAATGAGTTTAAGTCGGGTAGAAATCGGCATGATCGGCTAAACTTTTGAAACTCGATCAAGATCGATCCCTTTTCGACCTCTTCACGACTACCTCGATCAGACCCCGATTGATTCCCGACCAGTTCTCGACATATAATGCACACAACCTCTTCACGATATTTTTTGACATGTCAAAAATATTCGGGAAGACAGCTCGAGTTCAGCAGAGTTAATTAGATGGACCCGATTTGGTTATTAGACCGAACACGAGCATTCAAGATCAGTGTCCCGATCAATGAATATTCATGAATATTCATAGATCGAGTTCGGTCGAGTTGCTTTGATCGGTGGTGTAAACCTACCATTATATGCTAAATGATCGTTCTAAAATGGAAATATTTTAACTCATCTGATACTAGAAAATCTCATTCAGGCAGAATCCTTGAAGTTATAAGAAAGCAATCTAATTTGGAAGTAATCAGAAAAGGGTACATGTCTATCCATGTCTATCCAAGTTTATCCAAATTTAATTTTCTTTCCATTTTGGCGTCTCATTTCAGAGTCGCTTAATTTTGATTTTGTTTTCGGAAAATAATTTTACCTGGCCAATCATTGTTTCCCAACACAGATTGGAATCCAATGACTCGGTTTCAGATGAACAGTTCAGTTGACCAGTGGTCACTTCAGTTGTTATCAAGGACGACTCATTGCAAGGCTGTTTAAGGATAGCATTTAATGCTTCTTTCTGAAAAATATTAATCAATTACTGATGTGTATAGAATAAATGCAAGAAAATATCTAAATAAAAAGTCGTTCGTTAATCAAATTTGGCCATTTCGTTCGGTTGCAAGTTTTTATTATAAATGAGTATTAGCAAAAGTCTGCTTGTGACTTTAGTTGCTCATTTTATGAGTTATCATAGACTTTGTGAGAACTCTGTGTGAAGAGATAAATGTGATTTATTTTGATTTGTAATTTCGTTTGTACACTTGGTCCAGACATTTTTTATCTTTTATCAATCGAACATCCTTGGAGTAATTCAAATTCGACTCATGAGGTGGTAAGTGGATCTAACTTTTTGTATGGCATCATTTTAATAATATTAACATGGTCAATTCTTTCATCTAAGATAGTATAAACAAATTTGTAGTTCACTGACCATTTAAAATCAGGATCTTTGAAAGATGTTCTCGCATATCGTATCATACCCTTCCGGAGTACCTGATGATACCTCAGTTTTTATAGGGGTTCACACAACTAGTGCTTTAGTTGTGTGGCGTTCTTGTTCGTTTTTGTTTATTTGTTTTGTCTTTGTCATGCTGTCTCAATTCGTGTTGGATGTGAATTGCCGGGATTTTGGATTTATGATTTTAGAATCTCAACTTTCCTCGTTCTTGCTTCGGTATTCGTTTGCCGATGTATAGGAACATTTCATATTGCAAACACTCATTTTGACTTTTACATCACATGTAGACAAAATTATGTCTAATATTTATGAATTTGCAGACTATCATTAAAGATAATATCCAAAAAATGATTGGAAAAAATACCAAACTGATATAATGAGGATTTAAAATTGTCATTTATTTATGTATAAGAGTACATGTTCATACATTGCAGTTTTGTAACTTTTGCTTTTTTCTAGTTTAAAAAGAGTATAATTTATCAAATATCATGACAAGAAGTTTTCTTATTTTTTAGTTTTAATTTGAAATCAGTCTAATGTTTTCAGTTGTGCTTTTGTTCCCTTAAAGGTTGACATTTATTTGTGTTATAAAGTACTTACTAAGTCTTCTTGTTTCCAAAATAATGCTATGAACAATGTGTACAAATTTAGTAGATTCAGGCCAAATATTCTACAATTAAAAAATGTCCCATCATTAAACTCACAGAAACAATTTTGCGGCTTTTTTCACCATAAATACTTCAAATCCGAAAATTTAACAACTATATTGTGTGATTGTTCTGAAGAGTTTTTTTTTCTTATATAAAATTATGATACGTTATGTGTAAAACAAAAGGATAACTTTAACGTTGAACTGAAAAAAATTTGAATGTTCAACGTTGAACTAAAAAAATTTTGAATGTTAAACGTTGAACGTTGAACTGAAAAAAAAATTGAATGTTGAACGTTGAACTGAAAAAAAAATTGAATGTTGAACATTGAACTGAAAAAAAAATCTTGAATGTTGAACGTTGAACTGCGAATGTGTAAAGTTGGACTGAAAAAAAAATTACCTTGCAAGTTGCCACTGTAAGTTGACTCTAGGGTGATATTTCTCCATCAGAGACACTATGTCAAACAGCGATGGGAAAACTGTTGATATCAGTGTCATTATTATAGTAAGCTGAATATGAAATAAAGATATCAACTCAAAAAAGGATGCGATGGTTACATACAACAGAGTAACAGCAATAACATTGGAGGTAGAAGAAAATATAGTAATTTAATACACAATTGAAAATGTGATGGATAGATACAAAAGTTATCCAATAAACATTTACTAATTTTATAGCATTGGACGACATAACAAAATATTCGTTATTTTATTGACCATGCAAAGCGTAAACAAAATAGAAAACTAGTAATTTGTGAGACAATTAATCATTTCAAACATTTAGAACTTATTCAAGAGGTAAAAAATATCCTTCACCCTAAAGCTGTGTTAACACTTTCCAATTTGTTAAATTAATTACAGGTATGTAGAGTAATAATGACTAAGGGTGTAGTTTAGAAATTGGTACTGGATTTGTACTTCACCAGTAGGTTTTCTTGTTTTTTAGTTTCAATATTTATCAATCTTCAACAAATTTTGATATTTTCAGTTATTGTTCACTGATAAAATTCAGAGACAAAATGTGAAACTTTACCTTTAGTGTTCATATAGAATTAAAATTATAGTTATACTGTTTACTTTCCACTGAGAGGTTACAGTCAAAATAATCGTTTACCTCCTGTTCTTCCCAAAAACTAATTTCTATATGATCTTTTCTCTTTTTTATATCAGTTTCCCTGGATCTCTCTACGCAAAGCTGGATTATGTATGTACTAAGCGCTAACAACATCAAAACAATCACATTGGCCACCACACGACAAAGTAGGAGTATGTATCTGTAGTAAAGAATTAACAACAGCAGACGTCAAAGTAGGAGTAAACATCTGTAGTAAAGAATTAATAACAGCAGACGACAATATAGGAGTATGTTTCTCTAGTAAAGAATTAACAACAGCAGACATCAAATTAGGAGTAGATATGTAAAACATTTAAGGGGACGACCATTTGATTCTGAGGGGGTGGGGGGCCTGGCAGATTTTGTAAATAAATAATCTGGCCTGCACATCCAAGAAAATAAATAATCTGACCTTAGATTTATTGGTACGATACGATAATGTCATTGAAAATAAAAATTTTCGCCGCGAAGCGGCGAAAAATAAATATTCTGGCCCGCAAAATTTTGAAAATAAATAATCTGGCTCGACCGAATTTGCCAGGCCCCACCCCCCTCAGAATTAAATGGTCGTCCCCTAATAACAGCAGACGACAATCTCCAGTAAAGAATTAATAACAACAGACGAGAATACAGAGTTTTCTTGCAATCGACTTTATGAGTGTCCTGTGTTTGTCTACACTAGAATGTTGTTATCGTCCACTAGCTTAGGATACTAGTGATTTTGTCGGGCAATGGATAACAATGATTCTAAGAGCTATTTGCTATTTTTATTTATGTTTGTTGACGATCGCACATCCATGGATCCACATGTAAAAAGACATGGATATGTAGTGGATCCACATGTAAAAAGACATGGATATGTAGTGGATCCACATGTAAAAAGACATGGATATGTAGCATTGTTCGACATTTTGGCAAAGATACTTAGAGTCGTCTTGTCAGATCTTTCTATGAAGTATAGGCAATGCTCATTGTTGAAGGCCTCATGTTGACTTCAAAATGAAGAACAACAGTAAAAATGTCTTTCCTTTGCTTGGTTCTATCATGTATTTGTAGAGATTTTGTTTCATTTGCATTTACTACATATCCTTTAATTTTCATTACCTTAGTCAGACAAAAGCGCTGTACTTTTTTAATGATTTAGACACCTATCCCGGGAAAGGAAACAAATATTCGAAACTGCTAAAACGTTTGAGCGAAAACATCCTTTAACAATTAAATTTTTCTATATTACTCTAACTCATATTCTGTTTTCCAAGTCCCCTATATTTCAATACCCATTTATTTGAAAATTGATTAAAAATACTTCATATTTGAAGTGTAAAAATTATACGGTTTCAATCATGCCATTCTTAAAAGTTTCATCTACAGATAAAACCAACGTAGGCAAATTATACAAAATATTTGATTCCATAAATTAGATGTGCAAATAAAGAAATAAAAAATCGAAATAAAAAGAAAAACATTTTCTTAAATAAATGATTTACGACCTTTTTATAGCTCGTTTGACTCGCTGAAATATGTACCTTCAAATACGCCTAAGCAAATAATTGAAACACATACTTCTTTTGGTCCTGTGATTTCTGTTTCTCTTCTATGATGCTTTCCTGAAATACATGACGACAAACTCGGTTATATAATGAGTAAAAGGATACGAGAAACTCTCTTCCACCTGATCCGATAAGTGCCAAGTGTTTGTTTATATATCCCGATTGTCTTCTTTTGTTCTTTTTTTAACGGGCAAAGGATGACAGCGATTGTAAGAATGCTTAAATCCTTACTATTGACAATCCCCAGTTTTTAGATTATGTCGACATCATTTACCAATAAGAACTGAAACTTAATAAAGCAAACCATGATTCTAAATACTGCCCTTTTCTGGACGTAAGTATTATCGAGTCCGGTAAAATAAAAACTAAAATTTATGATGATGGGGATTTTCGATTAAACTATTACTAATTTCCCCTTTCTTGACGGTGACGTTCCTCTGGCTCCATATTCTACGAGGGTACATATCTCAACTGGTACGATTCGCATGCATTTGTTCTACCCTTGGAGATTTTAATAAGTGTATCCTTACTCTCGCATCAAAATTTGACAGCAAGGTTGCAGATTTCATAAGTTATCAAATACTTTTAAGAATTTTTACAGAAGACATGCACATTTAATGTCTAAAGCCGCTCTTACACTACACCGTATAGCACAAACGTATGAGGAACGGATGAAAATCATTTTTGTACGGTGGTAAATATTTTTGTTCGTTCACGAGTTACAGTGAAAACGCACAAAAACCGGAGGTATACAGTAAGTACACCGTACATGCGCAGTCCTGGCACCGAATAAACCGAACTCACACCGAACAAACACCGGAACCCGACAGGACGAGCACCGAATAAAACGTATTTATAACGGTAACATACCGAACGAGTAACGAATAAAACGAATTGCTAACGAAAACGTACCGAGTAAAAAACGAATTGAATAATTACTATGCAAAACAATCGATTTTTCCAAAAGGCTATCCCGAGTTCTTATCGTTGTTCATGTTTGTCTTTTCTCTTCAGTTTATTGTTTTTCTTGTGCAGTTCGCTAGTAGATTGTGGCATGTGATTGTAATTTTTGGCCATTGTAAGTGTGTTTCCTGTTATCTTTGCTGTCTTTTGACCGCTCTACAACTTATTTTACATAGGTAATCATTATGTCGTGCTTGACCAATTAAATTCATTTTCCTCAATGTCACTGAATAGAAAAGCAAGAGAATGACCTAAGAAAAGAACTGTCGGGTCAAAGATAACCTTCTTCACAACAACCCAAGGCGAAAATTCCAGTGAAGATACTCAAGACGAAGATCGGATTAAAGTTATACAGTCTTTAAAGTAGAGGATTCTCTTAAACGGCGAGAAAACGGACATTTTTTTTTCAATTTTGATGTTTTGGGTATATTTATGAACAAAAACGTTACAATATAAATACAAATAAACAAACACTGCATAAGTCTTGCAATTACTTAATTTAAGAAACTTTAAAAAAGTAGGGTATACCACCTTCTTTTGGATGATATCATAATAAGCTATCGTTGTAAATTCGTTTTAGCAAAATAAAAATGGCAAAAGTAGTTCATATTCTAAAAGGTAAAAAAGGACAAAATATACAAAGTAAAAAAATAATAAAAGACTGGCTAAAAACAGAAGAAAGGAACAGAAAGTATGGCTCAAATAATCGGCCTTATGGCCTCCAACTAGGGGCAACCAGGTGATTTTTGTCATTCTTCAGTGGTTCAAGTTTCTCTCGTTATGGCAGGACCATAATTTTGGTTTTCCGTCCGGTTGCCTCATAGTTTAAGCCATAAGGTCGAAAATACGGGCATTTCCTTCTGTTCTTAGCTGTTTCTTTTCTTTTTTTTTTTCTTTTTTTTTCTTTTGTGCTTATTATCTTTTAATTGTGTCCTACTATGACGATTCTTATTTTTTTATTACATGTTAAATTTGCACAAAATATACTTTTATAAATTCATTTTATTCGGTGCTCGTCCGGTTGGTTTCCGCTGTAAGTCCGGAACTCGAACGGTTTTTCCGTTATCTCTTCGGTAAGAGTCCGTTTCATCAATTTAATCTACCGTACATGAACGGATCCAAGACGAACAAGAACCGAATGAATAACGTATATACAACGTATGACAACCGATCAAAACGTAAACCTACCGTACATTCACCGGACATTTTGTGCTTTATAAGTCCGTTCCAAGTTTTGAACATGTTCAAATTTTTTCACCGTACAAAACGGACATCACCGTACTTGTACCGTATTTGCCGGATAAAGAACGAACGACAAACGTATATGAACGGAGACGAACGGATATAATTTATTTTCATACGTTCGTCATTCGTTCGTCTAGTGTAAGAGGGACTTAAGCCGCTCTTACACTACACCGTATAACACAAACGTATGAGAAACGGACAAAAATCATTTTTGTCCGGTGGTAAATATTTTTGTTCGTTCACAAAATACAATGAAAACGCACAAAAAAACCGGAGGCATACAGTAAGTACACCGAAGATGTACAGGCCTTGCACCGAATAAACCGAACTCGCGCCGAATTGACAACGTAACCCTACCGGACGAGCACATAATAGAACGTACTTATAACGGTAGCATTCCGGAGGAGTACCGAATAAAACGGATTAGGAACGGAAATGTACCGTACGAAAACCGAGTAAAACGAATTTATTATACGAAGGGCATATAAAACGGTCTATCAATAAAATTAAAAAGAGATATCTATCTATTTGTTTTTATTTCGTTCGACCGTTCTACAATTTTTGACACAGATAATCATTACGGCTCCCTTGACCAATTAAATTCATTTTCACAAAATGTAAAATAATAGAAAGGCGAAAGATATGGTTTAATATAAGAACTGAAAGAACCACTGAGTTAGATCCTAAAGCAAAAAAGCCCTTGGCAATATCAAGATCAAGATCGGGTTCCAGTTATACAGTCTCTATATTGGCGGGTGCTGGTTAACAAAAATAACGTTTTGAAACGGAAAGAGCATGGACAATTGTGTAAATTTAATTTCTGGACATATGTCAGAATGATGTTGCCACATTAATAGAATACTAATTCAAATATGATGTGCTTAAAATGAATTGATATCATTAGAAGTGAAAAAGGTAATAAAAGTATGAAGAATTCGCCGCGAAGAAGACTCCCATCACAAAAGACAATTTTGCCATTGTAGGCATGAGAATGGCGACCATGCCCGGTAACACCAAGTTCAAAGAATACAACTTTTTGACTCTGATATAATGTTTACAGTTTTGCTTGTGTCGTAAAGTGTACAGTTTTTCTTGTGTCGTAGTGTACAGTTTTGCTTGTGTCGTAAAGTGTACTTACCATATTGATTGGGGGTGTAACTACTTAAAAGCTAACTATAGCGATAGACAATTATATAGGCAACCGAAGGTCTCATCAAATCAAAACAAGTGCCGAGATGGAAGCAAAATAGTTCACAAAGCCGTTCATGTAGCTTTGTTACCACTCCTTATCATACGATATAAATAACCAGCCCAATAAAAAACAATGATAAAATGGAGTATCCGTGAAATATTTCTAAACAACAGATCAAGATACCACATAACTGCACAAATAACGAAATTAAGTACTTTATAAACTACCTCATAGATAACCATTAAACATTAGTTTTATTCGGTACTCGTTCGGTAACTTTCCGTTGGAAGTTCGGAACTCGAACGGTTTATCCGTTATATCTCCGGTAGAAGTGCGTTTCGCCAATTTCATCTACCGTCAATGAACGTATGCAAGAGGGACAAACAGAGATACAACGCCTTGAAACCGGACAAAACGTAAACATACCGTACATTCACCGAAAAATTCGTGCGGTACATGTCCGTTCTAAGTTTTGAACATGTTCAAAATTTTTCTCCGTACAAAACGGATATGACCGTATGTGGACCGTATTCACCGGATGAAGAACGGACGAGAAACGTGTGTGAACGGAGACGAACGGATATAATTTATTTATATACGTTCGGCGTCCGTTTGCGTTATACGGTGTAGTGTAAGAGGGGCTTTAAACATTGACGTGACTCGCAAACAGCTAATTACAAATGACATTTCTCATCCTCGATTTTATATAAAAATGTTGTTTAAAATGCCAGAAACTGATTTAAAAAAAATCCAGAGAAACTGGGATGAAACTAAGATGTAGATATCGACGGATATTATAAATGAATCCGTTGAGTTGGCTTTGGATTCCGGTGATCTGAAGATTTTACACATATGCTGGCTTCTCACTGATACTGCCGATGTCTAATGAAATATATGACGACTCTTAACCAAAACATTCGGGAAGTTTTAAGTTTGATAATCCTTCCGTAGTTCGACAGTGTGTTACCAGCAAACTAGGTTTCTTGAGCTAGCCGGCAGTTTAGCGGCGAGCACTCCTTGACCAATCGTTCAAAATTACGTTTTGTCACATTCTTTTCTTTTTCAAGGTAGTGGTCATAGAGTTAGTTGCCTATCTGTATTTGAGTTTTATTCGTATGTTTATCATTCAATAGGGAAACGGGATAGAGAATTGAGGGATATAACCATACCGCTGGTTTTTGCTAGTGCCGGCACCAAGTCCAGCTGTCGTTCCTGTCGTTTATGTTTAGTCTGTTATGTATTTTTTCTAGTGCGGTTCTCTGATGGATTGTGGCTTGTGATTGCAATTTTCGGTCATTGCAGGTATTTACTGTTATCTTGCATAGAAACTCATCGATTGGTACGATCAACTAAATAACACAAAAAATCTGGAGATGTTCAAAAATGAACCTGTAGTGTGGAGTTCGTTAAAAGATTCCCCGTAAGAGAAAGGTTTGCTTTCTATATATTTCAGTTATGACGTACAAGATCTTAAGGGAATTGCTCAAATGGGATACTACCATACATTCAAAATTCTGGATTTTTAAAAAAAAAATTATGTAACTAAATACCGAACTTACTGTAAATTTAGTTTCTGCATATGGCCATTTCGACAACTTATGTCTTTTCAGTGCAGATAAAATCTACACGTTTGGAAGACCATGGTATCAAACATGGTTAAATACTGATAGAGAACAAATAATCAATATGATCTATGTGGTAAGCAAAATTCAGCTAAGGACAGAGCTTCGCGTGAGGGAGATACTCCTTAGTTCTAGACAAAATTTACAAAAAAAATAGATATTGCAAGGTTCCAAATATAATCGGCTTTCTGGTCAGCACCGAAGTAATAAACTGGTGAATGTCAATCCGACCACCTATTTATAGTGCCCATATCTCATGGTTTTCCTGTCATTTTGTCGGGCAACGGATGACAGTGATAGTAAGAACATTTTGCCAGTTGAATGTTTGTTGACGCTCTACAATCACGAGGAAACAGAAATACTCGACAATTACCAATGAATTCCCCCTCAAACAGGTGATATGGACCATCTTGAACTTTTTATGATGCTCATTGTGATCACAAGATCAAGAAGTCAAAAAAATAAAGCGTTGTTCCATTGCCTGGTTTTATCATGTATTTGTAGAGATTTTGTTTCATGTGCATTTACTTCATATCGGTTCACTGTTTTTATCAAAAAGCTTAAGATATAAACCTCATCCTTTTAACCATTTAATATTTTTGGTGGGTATGAGTTTTATTTTCTTTTTCAAATCTTTTCTTTCACACACACAAAACTTGCACAAAATGCTGTTTTGCTTAACGTAAAACTTTTTTTTTCTAGTTTAATCTATATTGTGAAAGAATTATGTGTTGTTTTTTCTGTTCTTATATTGCATATTCTGAATGATTTTTACACATTAGATACAAAATTGTTTGTTAGAAATAAAGCACACCATCTTAAAGTTAAACTCTTATAAACGCTAATTCATGGTTTTGTTCATCTGGATCAGATAGTGTTGTTGCTCTGATTCAGATTTTAATGTATAAGCTGGCTACTTAAGCTAGCTCCTTGTATAATGTTTGTTTTAATTACAGATACAGTGTGTTAGATCAGCACAGCAAAAATTCCTTCACGACTCTTGCCTTAAATCCAGTTGCTATCGAGGCATACTTGTTTGTAGAAGTCTCGGGATGACCAATGGAGTAATCCCAACTGCTGAATATTTTCCAGGAAAACGTAAACTGTTCATCTTTATTCGAGAGGCCACCCTTTCTGCTATTCGATGCCATCCTGTAAAGTATCTATGTGGTATAATAATATTGGAATGTTCAAATAAACAATAGGATAGCGTGGTATTATACAAGAAATACTTAAAATGCAAATTAAGTACATGTGCCTTTCAAAAACTAAAAAAACTGTTGAATGAAAAAAAAGCAATGAGAAAACACGGAGGGAATGAAAGAGAATGAACATCATAGAGTAAACAGATGTGATTGATGATGTGCAACCTTCGAGTTCCCTTGTGGATGGTGGCATGTGATTGTGATTTTCCGCGATTGTGGGTGTTTCATTTTATCTCTTGTGCTTGAATTAACTGTAAAGAAACATGAAAATCAAGCTCCTTGAAAATACAGTGTCTTCAAAGAATACTTATCTTCCATTAATCAGACGAGGGTAAAAAGTAAATTTCATTTGCGTTTTCTAAATGTTCATGTACACAATTTTAGTGCTTGCTGTACCATTCCATGTTTTAAAGAAAAGGTCCACAAATGGACTCAAACACTGACTGTAGATGCATTATTCTCATTATTCAGACCTCTTTTTTATGCTTTTGGTGCGATTTTTTAAAAATTTTATGTGCTCCGATGAGACATACGTCGTCAGAATGGCTTGTTATTTCGTTATCTTAGATATTCTTAAACCTGAAGTGTTACCATACAATTTGACTTTTTCTAGTTTGCTTACTTTCGTAGTACAAAAATGAAGCTGAAGGCAAATCCAGCAAAACTAGCCATCAGATAGGCTAGAGGAAGTCTGTAATGATCACCTATTTTCTGATTGTTGCCATAGTAACCATAAAACATCGGTGAATATTTGACGATTCCCTTCAAAAGGAAAAGATGGTAAATTACACAGAAACATAAAATATATAAATGACATCTAACAGACATTTTATTCTTAAGAACATTTTATCTGATTACCTAATACTAGTAATTAGTAACTTGAGAACCTTTGTTTATTTTTTAAACAGAAATAAAACCATTCAAATGTAAAGGAAATGTCTGGTAAATGTTTAGTATAGGGGACTTAAAGATACATCTTGCAGTGTTTACTATTTCAATTTATAATGTGATGATCTACCTAACAAAAATAATTCTATAGCTGAAGAAAATATTTCTATTGACAAACCTCAGCGTCCCATATTGTCTTCAAATCATCTGCCACAGCCTGCTCTTCTTGTGGAATGGTTTTATATGAAACTGTACCATGGCTATTCCCAAATAAAACCTACGAAATACGTCAGTAATTCAGCTAATAAAACGTTTGTAGCATGTCTTTCAAGCTATTTCGTATAATGACCATTTGCAAAAAAAAAAAAACGACCTGTTTTTGATTCTGTTGTTGCTTTCCACGTTTTTGGGAATTAAGTATCACTGATGTGGCCTTGAACGACGAATACCGAACTTTGTATTTGGTGCGATAGATTATTCATGAATGTCTTATCATAATTATGATACTTCTGTTAGCTGACCTAAGGTGAGGTACAATTCGTTCAGTGGGAAATATTTCGAGGATTACTTGAAATCGATACTTGTATTTAGTTTATATATTACTAAAATTTGTGAAATTTCGAAAACTATTAGAAGTAATGTTTCAAATAAGCAATGAAGAGATATGATCAGATATAGAGTAAATGCATATGAAACAAAGTCCCTTCAAATACATGGTAAAATAAAGCAATGGAACAACTCTTTTATTGTTGTTCTTCATCTTGAATATTTTACGAAAGGATATGGAGTAAATGAACATGAGACCATAACAAATATGTTTACTCCAACAGAAATAATTTTAATGAGCTGTATGGCCATTTCGGAAATTAATTCCTCATCAGCAGCACTAGACCCCAAACATAGGAAATCCATAATATCAAAATTTTTTAAAATGCATAAAACCAATCGAAATAATTAGTAATATCAAATATAGCTAAGGACAACAAAACTACGATGGAGGGAGTTAAATCTTAGGTTTTAGAATTTACATAATAATTAAACAAAGTGAACACATGAGATATAATCTCATTTACAAGTACACCATATCTAAGAAAAAGAAAGAGCATACATCTCAAACACGGGGAATTGTTTTACCAACTCCACACTACATTAAAAGACAAACTCCTGTATTAGATATTTTACGAAAGGATATGGAGTAAATGAACTTGAGACCATAAGAAATATGTTTACTCCAACAGAAATAAATTTAATGAGCTGTATGACCATTTCGGAATCCCCATGAAGTCACCATGGGGCCTTTAACAATGAACTTTGCACATACCTCGTTGTAAGTTCAAGACGGTCCCAAGCACACCGGTTTGAGTGTAATTCATAGCTAGATGTCGAGCAATGCTATATCCATGTTGCTTTACCCATGGACGCGGGATCGTAAAAAAACATAAAATTAACTGGCAAAGTGTTCTTTCAATCGCTGCCATTCGTTGCCCGACAAAAAAAACTAACAGAAGACCATCAAAACACTTAAACAACAAAAAGGCTATCATCGAGTCAAAAGTATGAATTCCTAATGTAATAAAATCATGAGATGTGGGCACAATAAACAGGTGGTCAAAAATAACAATTTGAAATTACAAAAAATAAAAAAGGCAAAATGTGAACGTATGATAGTACATCCATAGGAGAAATTCTCTCAATAAAAAGAGGCCTGAATTTATTGCTAGTTTTGCATATAATTCTTTTTTCCCTTCCAAAGTTTACGATTTGATCTGCACTGAGGAGATGTAAGCTGTCGATATAGCCAAATGCAAAGACTAAATTTACGGTAACTTGTTTGTTTTATTTATAAGGCCAAACCAATTTAATTCTCTGTTTGGCGTCAACTTTATTTTTGAAATGTAGGCTGGCAGGAGGCAAACAAACAAAAACAAAATAAAAAACAAGGAGGAAATTTTTGAAATCAACAAATTTTGAAGTGAATTATGTACATTAAAAGTCAATTCCGTTGAACCCATTTCAGTTTATTGAAAGTTTTTTTAAAGTTTCTAGTAGTAGTACATATTTGTTGTCTTATTAATCGAAGCTTAAGCTAGAATCGTTCATGTGATGGTATATAATTCAACGATGGCAGAAAAACACCAAAAAATCTGGATTTTAATCGGAAAAACGAAAAATATCCTTTGTTTGTTTTCCCCTAAAATCACACATTTTTCGATGCGTGCGCTGACGCCAAACATAATTTGTCTTGGCCTTACCACTGGGCCAATGCCTCTGCTAGTGGAATGTTAGTCCCCGAGAGTATTCACCAACCCTCGGTGCTGACCCGTTGACTGATTTTTATTTGGAACTTAACAATATCTAAATTGTAGAAAATGTTGTTTAAAACTGAGGAGTGTCTCCCTCATGCATAGCTTTGTCTTTATATAGCTGATTTCAGTTCTTCATTCAGATCTTTTTGTTCTCTATCAGATTTTACAAAAGTTTGGTTTATGTTCTTCAAAATGTTTCGATTTGGTGTGCACTAAAAGACATAATTTGTCAAAATGGCCATATGCAGAAACAAAATTTACGGTAACGTCGGTATTTTGTTATTTATGTTTACCTTAAACTTCAACTGCTGTTTTAATTTTCCTAATATTTATGCCTTGAGCACTACTCCTGAGACTTCGCTCTTTTGCACATACAGTGCATAGATAACATTTGTGCGACTCGTTCTGTGTATATATAATTGACCTTAGAATGCATTTATCTGCATACGACCTTTAACACATTCAGTAATCATTGTTTAGAGTACCAATATAAAGCATTCTTCTTTGTATGATGTATTAGACGATTCTCATAAAGATACTTCTATTCTACCACAGGTTTCTCTTGCACATGGTTTTGACCAATCCAAGAGGAGATTTACGACTTCCAATAGATATGATATGGTCTTCATGTGTTGGCCGAAATGAATTATTGAAACTAATTACAAAATGAAATATCAAACTTATTAATGATGTATTTTCCAAGGGCTCTGCGACTTATGTCTTCTGTACTCCACACTAACTCCGTTTATTTTATATACTTCGATGTCATGACGGTGAAAAATGTAGGACAGGTGTATCGCAGATTATGCCTACTCTCTCGGAGCACTTTATCCTACTCCATTTCCTTGTACCTATTTTGAAATATTTTTGGATTATGATTTCAATGCGTTGTTGGTGCGTTTTGGTCACTTGGACACTCAATGCTAAAATTAAGGATATTTTGCTCAACTATGCATATGTAATACATTGTACATGTACTTGCTTCTGGAATAATTAGGAAACACAGTGGCAACGCTGCCAGCCAGACGTTTATCCATACCAACCACCTGAGGAATACAAAATAGGAGGCTACAACTGAACCAAAATGACCTGGGAATAAAACAAGATTCGAATCAATATATCATACCATAAATATGTACATTTTATAATAAATAGCATAATTAATCAGCTTTGGTGACATCACACTTGTTATCCTCAAAATTTGGTAATCATTGAATATTTAAGTTATAGAAATACATGTAAAAGTTTTCCTCCCTAAAAATGATTAAAGTGAAAATTCTTTAGAACTCTACCATTAAAATGGTTACTGCTTATTTATTAACATCTTTATACTGTCATTAAAAATGTCCTCAACTTAATTTGCCCACTTTATTTTCTACATGTATAAAAGTTATTCCAAATGCAAACTTAACTTCTACTAGTATTAAATGCTATGATTTGCTAACTTATTAGTGGATCGAGCCAATTTTTTTGCACGAAATGCGTCGAGAATCAATTTAAGATGTTATATTGATCATTTTTTTCAGTTCACTTATGCTTTAGAGGCGACTGTCGCCAACAGAAACAAAATGAAGCAGTTATTAGACGCGGCTGTTAATGTAACAGGCAGGATATTTAGTTAATCTGAGGGATGCTCTATGTAAAAAAACTATGACTCCTGTTCTATACATGGAAAAAGCATCGACTCTTGTTTTATATGCAAAAAGTACTGTCTCCTGTAGTGATTGTTTATACTTACTCTCAATTGCTTTGACCTTCATCTCCCATGGAATCAAAAACTGAAGAATATTCGAAACATTTCGGTTCAGCTTTCGGATAGACTGGAATATAAATGAACAGAATAGTGAGTCAATAGTCAGAACTAAAACAAGTCAAGTTTAACATAATAAAACGATTTTAATTTTATTTGCATTAATTTTTCACTATTTCGTAGAGATGAAATAAGCCTATGTGCTAAATATGACAAACCACATCCAATTCACGCATTTTTAATTGTAAGACCACTGGAATGCGATTGTATACAGGAAAGGAAGGCCCTTTTTAAGAGCTGACCTGGTGTGAAGTTAAACTGATTATAATCGAATAACGGGTATATGATTTTGTATACTGTGGATCTATTTACATTTGCTAACAAATTTGAGATGTCTTTGTTTAGATTATTTTTATGTCGACCCAGACGTTGTCGGAATTATTTGTCTGAAAAAGTTTGTCCGGTCGAGTTCTCAGCGATGCCAGGATAAAATCAATTCATACTTGGCACACATTTGGATCACCATGAGTAGATGTGCATAACAACAAGGAAATGACATCATGTTGCCAACTGAAGAAAAATGAAGTTTGAAGATACACTTGTATACTCCTTCTACATACCATCACGAACTTCTCCCAACATCCGTGTCTGTTTGATAGTTTCCCTTCATATCTTTCTAAATATCCCTTTGCCTTTCTACAATGTAAATTAAGGGGTTTCATTTCAATTTTGTCGAAATATGGCACGTCCCGACCTGAGATCGCCATTCTTACCAAAAGGTCAGATTCATAAGAGAAAAACAGCACATCTGCAAGATTTCTGATAAATTCGGCGAGCTTGGGAGGGGGGGGAGGGGGTTGGTGAAGAATCTAAATGGCGAGATAGCTTTCTCATAGTTATTTAAACCATTGCTAAATTCTACCCCGCCATACATATACTCACTAAAACTTAACCGCTAAAACTCAGGGATGTACATATACGAGGAAACTAACCTGCTGCATAGAATAGTTAGATTCAGAGAACGAACAGATGTCATCTCCTTTGCACTTATAATAAGGAAAATAAAGTCTTCGTGGGTGTATGTGAAGACTGTTAACCAGCTAGGACTAGAGGATTACATGTTGTGAAAATTTTCTTTCGTTTTTCTCGATTTGAAAATTCTGTCAGCTACACATGTTGTGCCAAAGTTGTTTAACACTGATGGGCATGCACTTTTAAGAGCACTACTGATTTACATGTTTTTGTGGCAAGCTTGAAATGTCGATGGAATACAAAGCAGAAAAAAGAGCTTCCAAAAATTCAGAAAAATAAACATCTGATAAGATGCAAACTATGATTGATTATCATAATTTCTGAACTCAGAAGAAAAAAAATCCCATGATCTTAAAAAAAGATTTACCTTGTGACTCTAAGCTTTTTCTCCATTGACCAAGGTTGAAATCGTACATGTTCTATCAATGACTTTTGAAGTTTGATATTTGTGTATAAATCAGCTTCATCATTTTCATTGTCTTTAAATATTTCCTCGAAACTCTCATCATCGTCACTGAAATTAAGACTTACATAGACTGTCTAAAGATACATGTTCAAGAGCAAAATGCATAAAAAAACAACATGCAAATATCAAAAAATGATCAAAACCCAATGTGGGTCAAGCATATTTCTTATAACAAAGGAATTACGCTTTTTTTTGTTGCTATGAATCTCGAAGCAAGTTTATTATTTTTTGTTTTGTACCTATCTTTTAGGTATCTTTTATATAATACCCATCAAATACCCATGTCAAATAACAGAGTTCACTAATTTTCTGACTAGCCCTTTTTGCATTTTTTTTATCACACTATTTAAACGCGAATTGTTGTCAACGAAAAATGCTTCCATGGTATCACAAATGGAATTTCGCAGGTAATTACGACTTAAAAAACTACAAAAACTTACCACTTTTCAATGATATCTTGTAAAAGTATCGCTGAATTCTTTCTGTTGTTTTTATTTCGGTTTATTGTTCCTTTTCGTTTTTTAATTTTTTCTTTGGACTCCATTGCTGTTTTTGGTTTAAAAGCTTCCTTGCAAAATGAAAATCGCACTTAAAGCATCAATGAAACGCTGTATTTACACGATTTCAAAAAACACCAGTACTACTGTATGCCTCACTGACTGTCTTTGATGCATTTCTTCAACTGCATCTGATTATTTCATTAGAACTCAATATCGATGTTTTTCTGTGTTCTAACATTGCAATTTCAAACAGATTACAAAATCGTTACACATTAAAAGTATTTAATCTTGTAAGTTATTAGGCAAATTAACGAGTCATTTACAGCTTTTAATGGTGGTTTTTGTGCTATCCGTTTTTTTTTATTTATTTTGTTTTTGTTTGCTTTTTGTTTTTTTTTTTAATTTTGCAAGCCGTAAGCTTCCCTTATCACTTACTGGTGAGTTCCGGTCGATAATGCTGGTGTATTTGTATGTAAAATTGGTCATTTCTTAAATTTCGTATCTTTAAGACCACTGAAATATTTTAAATAATTCTTTTGGCATATTAAAATTTCATGTTTAAACTTTTAATACAGTAGTCCATGGGCTGGAATAACCCCCAGTGCATCCCCCACTTCCGAACCCCACCCATTTTTTTAAGTCCGCATACATCCCCTCTTCAAAATTAAACATGTTAACACGAGCATAACCTGCACGCTCTTGAGGAATTTGGCCCATTTTTAGACCCACCTACCGAAATTTTTGAAAATTTTTCGTTCAAGTTTTCTTTCAGTTGCTTCAAAATGTTAGTCAAATGCCCTCCAGTTATAAAAACGAGGTATCAAATGATTGCTTATTATATTAGCTTTACGAAGAACCCAATTTTTTACAATTTCTATGCCCAATACGTTCCATAGCGCAATTAAACGTACCCCTACCCCAATGAAATATTGACGAAAAAACTGATATTTTCATTGAAATTGCGTAAGTTTGATGGTCCAGAGAACCCGAAGTACATCTCAATTTCCGATTCTGAAAATTGTTTTTAGCTTTTCAATCTATTTTCTACAATATAAAACATGTTAAGACGATGTAAAAATATTTTAAATGACCAAAATTTTATTTTCAAATATACCAAATACATGGACCCTTAAATAATTTCGTTTTTGAATAAGTTTTGTCTTTCTTTTGCCTAATATTATTTTTTAGTAAACAAATATCATTTAAAATAGGTATAAAATGAAAGCTTATTATATTTGCTTCAAAGGGCTGCTTTTAGGTAATCTAAACCTCATACATCAATAAAACTTACCCCTACCCCACCAAATTTACTCTAAAAATGTCAATGTTTTGTCTATTTACGCATACAAATAACCAGAACACGCAAAATGTGTGTTGTTTATGACAAAGTTGTATAAATAACAATATGATTTGGAATTTTAACAGCTATTTGTTGACTTGAACTCAATATTTTGCCCGAAATAGATGAAAAATGGGAATTTTTAACATTTTAGAATTGTCCAAAGTTCACTGTTAAATCGTTACTTATGAAAAATATGGAGGATATATCTGCATAATTGCCAATTAATTGTACCAAGCGACATATTAGTTGTCTTAAAACATTGTTTAGAAAAACAATGAGTGTTAAATGTGACTCTGAATACCGAAAATCTTACCCCTACCCCAATAAATTTTCCCTGAAATTGTCAATTTTTTGTCCATGTTCGCATGAAAATAACCAGAACCCGTAAAATGTGTATTGTATATGACAATGTTGTATGAATTACATCATGATTTGGTATTTTAACAGCCATTGTTGGACTAAAACTCAATATTTCTCCCAAAATTCATGAAAAATGGGAATTTTCAACATTTCAGATTTGTCCATAGCTCACTGTTAAATCGAAATATATGTCAAATCTATAGAATATATCTGCAAATATGCCAATTAATTGTTCTAAGCGATACATAAGTTGTCTTAAAACATTGTTTAGAAAAACAAGGAGTGTTAAATGTGACTCTAAATACTGAAAATCTTACCCCTACCCCGACAAATTTTCCCTGAAATTGTCAATTGTTGGCCTTTGTTTGGATAAAAATGACAAGAACACGGACAACGAGTGTTGTATATGACAATGTTGCATAAATTACATCATGATTCGGTATTTTAACAGGCATTGGCCCCCAAAAACTCAATATTAATCCAAATATTGATGAAAAATGGGAATTTTCAACATTTCAGAATTGTCCAAAGTCCACTGCTATATCGTTATATATGCTAAATCTGGAGGATATATTTGCAACTATGCCAATTAATTGTACCAAGCGACATATTTGGTGTCTTAAAACATTGCCAGGAAAAACAAGGAGTGTTAAATGTGACTCTGATTACATAAAATTTTACCCCTCCCCAACAAATTTTCCCTGAAATTTTTGTTTTTCGGTCTATGTTCGCATAAAAATAACAAGAACATACAAAATGTGTGTTGTATATGACAATGTTGCATGAATTAAACAATGCTTTGGTATTTTAACACTCATTGGTCGACTAAAACTCAATATTTCTCCCCAGATTGATGAAAGATGGGAATTTTCATCATTTCAGATTTGTCCATAGTTAACTGTTAAATCGCAATATGTATCAAATCTTTAGAATATATCTGCAGATATGCCAATTAATTGTTCTAAGCGATACATTAGATGTCTTAAAACATTATTAAGAAAAACAAGGGGTGTTGAATGTGACTCTAAATACCAAAATCGTACCCCTACCCCAACACATTTCCCCCAAAATTGTCAATTTTTTGCCTATGTTGGGATAAAAATAACCACCACATGTAAATTCTGCGTTGCATATAACAAAGTTGCATGAATACTATCATAATTTGGTATTTCAAATCCCAGTTGTCAGCTAAAACTCAATATTTTGTCCAAAATTGATGAAAAATGGAAATTTTTAGCATTTCAGATTTGTGCAAAATTCACTTTTAAATCAGTAT
>MJUU01008141.1:48059-63927 GCA_002080025.1 Modiolus philippinarum
AACAAATTACAAAATCGTTACACATTAAAAGTATTTAATCTTGTAAGTTATTAGGCAAATGAACGAGTCATTTACAGCTTTTAATGGTGGTTTTTGTGCTACCTGTTTTTTTTTTTTTTTATTATTTTGTTTTTGTTTGCTTTTTGTTTTTTTTTTTATTTTGCAAGCCGTAGGCTCTCCTTATCACTTACTGGTGAGTTCCGGTCGATAATGCTGGTGTATTTGTATGTAAAATTGATCATTTCTTAAATTTCGTATCTTTAAGACCACTGAAATATTTTAAATAATTCTTTTGGCATATTAAAATTTCATGTTTAAACTTTTAATACAGGAAATGGCTTGCCGATATATGGAGTCGTTTGGTTAAAAACCAGTTTTAAAATACACAACTGAATGCATTTTTCCCTTAAAATCAGTGGTTGTTCAGAAGTTTACGGGAGTACAAACTAAGTTTTGATAATCCGGGCCTATTGTCACTTATTGTTTTAAATATTGATTTTCGAATAAAAAGATATTTATATAGTTATTTTTATAATATTATTATTTTTTCATATTCTTGTTTAAAATTAATTTTCTTTGTTATTCATTCACTCCTTTCCTTTGTTTCGACTGTAGCTTATACGTTGTAGGACGGCTATTTGGGGTGACACGAAAGGCGATAGAATAACACACATTCTTTTCACGTCTTTCTTCTTCATGCCAGAATTTTTTGTCATGTATTTATGATATGAATTCAAAACACTGATTCCAGAGGCTTTAAGTGAACAAGTTATGTTGACAAAATGTGTTCACATCACATGTGTTTTGTCAGACAGCTACTAAGAGTTGGGATGATTTTGATTTCACTTTTACTTTTTTGAAAGAGACTTTCCTCTACCTCCATCCAGAGACATTTAAATATGTGTTTTATATGTCTCTGCTCCATCCTAAGATGTGTATATAATATACCCCAAAAGATACTAATGCACTTAAATAGACACACAAACCTGAAAAAAACACCCCCCCCCCCAAAAAAAATACACGTATACCAACATATATAAAGTACAGTGACAAATTTCGGCAATTTTGACACTTGTGAAAAAACAGATAATTTTTTTTGCAAGGCAATTTGTTGAGTGGTAACACACATGTATAAAAACTATTTATCCAGCACGGTATAAACTGAAGTGACAGTATTGATTTTTGCATTTACCTATATTATTCCTTGAGTTTACATAGTAATTTTGAAAATCACACATACTCAACTTTATACGCGGACCTCGCGGAAAGCACCCAGATGCTGCAGCTGAACATCCGGGTCTTTGATTAGTGATCAATATTCAAGATGGAAGATAAACAGAANCCCCCCCCCCCCCAAAAAAAAAATGGTATGCGGACAACTCGGCCCGCGGACAACTCGGACCATGACCACTCGGACCGTAAAAAGGATAAGTCGGACCGTTATGAAGGACAACTCGGACCGTATATGGAGAAGACTTTGAGGTTTGATAAGACACCTTAGAAACGAAACTTGGACAATATCATAACAAACAACTGGTTTTCACTAAAGGACAACTCGGACCGTATCGAGCAGACAACTCGGACCGTATATTTTTTTTTTTTTGAAATTTTAATGCAATTATTGAATTATCTTCAATAATCTTGGGTATGCTTCAAAATTCGTTAATTATGCCAAGCCTTCTCCTTTTAATTAATTTAAGATAAATGTAATTAATTATCATCGTTAATTAGTTTGTACGATAACCCAGGGACTATACATACGTATAGTCCCTGGGTAACCGGTTTTGATCTATGATCTTAATTTTGAAAGTTAAGCTAATCACTCTCAATTAGGAAATTATTATTCCTAATTATCCCCGCACTTTTCTGAAGAAAATGCGGGGATATTGTTTTGGTCCCGTCCGTCCGTCCGTCTGTCCGTCTGTCTGTCTGTCCGTCTGTTCTTTAGATGGACCTTGTCAGTGGAACTCCTCGCTCATTTTTGGATTTAATGTTTTAATTTTGTTTTAGAATTGTTGCATATATGCTGCAGATGCGCAATAAGTTTTCGGATTTTTGATATTGGCTCTGGTGCAAACAAGAGGCCCCAAGATGTCTATTTTGACAACTATGAGCTTGTCAGTGGAACTCCTCCTTCATTTTTGGATTAAATGTTTTGATTTTGTTATAGAATTCATTTTTTTACAAGAGTTTGGAAAAAATAAAATTTTGAATACTTAGAATTCTGAAATATGATTCCAATTTTAGAAAATATCCTGAAAGTCTCAAAGACCACTTATTTTTTTGGAATTCTACCTAGCAGCCATACATGTAGTAATTTGTTTCAATTAGGACTAACATTTTAACCAACTGAATTTCAAAAATATTTGATTCCAATTTTGGTAAATTTCCTGAAAGTCTCTAAGACCCCTTATTTTTAGGAATTCTACCTAGCAACCATACCGTTAGGATTTGTTTCGATTAGGGCAATCATTTTCACCAACTGGATCTACAAAATAATTGATTCAAAATTTGGTAAATTTCCTGAAAGTGTCAAAGACCACTTATTTTTTGGAACTCTACCTAGCAACAATAGTGTTAGGATTTGTTTCGATTAGGACAATCATTTTCACCAATTGGATTTTCAAAATAATTGATTCCAAATTTGGTAAATTTCATGAAAGTCTCAAAGACCACTCATTTTTTGAAATTCTACCTAGCAACCGTATATCCTTGTATACTTTCTTAGTAAAAATAGTGACTATAAATAATTTGATTTTAAAAATGTTGAGGAAAATTACCCCAAGGGTCAATAACGACTGTTTTCTGTGTCAAACAGGTGCGTGCGGGGATGGCCATCTTTTCTGATGGCACCACTTCTAGTTTCAATTACAAAGAAACGCCGTCATTGAATATTGTGATTAGACACAATCAGAAGATGTACATCAAGGCTAAGTCGAATAGTAATTATTATTTAATTGAGATAATTTCTCACGGTCTGAGTGTTGTCCTTTATATTTGCGCTGAAAGTTTGTGTTTTTTTTAAGGATCTCTCCTGAGCTGTCAGGCATTTTTATTCATTTTACAGTCAGAATTTTTGTTCATACGGTTCAAGTTGTTCATTTTTAATGCTCCAAGTAGTTATTTTCCAACGGTCCGAGATGTCTGTCCATACGGTCTGAGATGTCCCTTTCACCTGTTCACGGCCCGAGTGGTCATGGTCCGAGTTGTCCGCGGGCCGAGTTGTCTGGCATTCAAAAAAATACACGTATACCAACATATATAAAGAAACACACAGTGACAAATTTCGGCAATTTTGACACTTGTGAAAAAACAGATAATTTTTTTTGCAAGGCAATTTGTTGAGTGGTAACACACATGTTTAAAAATAATAATGAGATTCGCAAACCTTCCTATTTATCCAGCATGGTGTAAAGTGAAGTGACAGTATTGATTTTTGCATTTACCTATATTATCTATCGCAGTTAAAAATCCTTGAGTTTACATAGTAATTTTGAAAATCACACATACTCAACTTTATACGCGGACCTCGCGGAAAGCACCCAGATGCTGCAGCTGAACATCCGGGTCTTTGATTAGTGATCAATATTCAAGATGGAAGATAAACAGAAAAGACATGGAATCACGGAATGATTACACGAGAACTAAATTTGCAACTAGCTTCCTTCAAACACAATCAATGCAGTGATATTCTTTTTCACGTGAGCTGATTTGTTATTTAGTGTGATATGAACGCTTGATTATTAAATTACTAATGATGGACATCCTTGAACATGTTGAAATCATTCGATTTATTAAACATTGATTGCATTTATGCATTTATTATATGCTATCTTTGGGTCATTGAGATCATTGACCGGGGGGGGTTCAGAGAGGTAGAAATCCGTAACGGAGCAACCATTTGATTTTTTAGGGGTCAGAGAGGTAGAAAGCCGTAAGCGAGCAACCATTTGATTTTAAGGGGGGGGGGGGCTAGGAGGAAACTGAAAAAAATGACGGGATTGCTTCCAGGGAGAAAAAATTGTCAGGCTCTTACATTGCATGAAAAAAATATCCAGGATCAGATTTTCCTTCCTTGCTCCCCTATCCCTTAAATCATATGGTTGCTCCCTAAATCTTAATATACTAAAAAAAGACGGTCATTCATTTCATACATGCAAGGACTTAAAATACATTTTACGTCCTTGATGCAATTAATATAATTAGGTCATATCAGCACTTGAAATCTTACTAGAAATCATTATTCTCCCTCTAAACTTTTTAGAAGTTTATAAATCCAGATCTGACAGACAGCAAAACAAAATTAATTTCTATCATGTTTCTATGTTAAGGAAGGAATTCGAAGAAAATGTCCAGGAACAGAAAATTATAGGGTGGAAAAAAAATTATGAGGACAGGAGGAAGCTGAAAAAAATAACCAGGCTGACATTTTGTGAAGCAAGATTTCTGGCTTGGACCGAAAAAAAAATGACGGGATTGCTTCCAGGGAGAAAAAATTGTCAGGCTCTTAGATTGCATGAAAAAAAATATCCAGGATCAGATTTTCCTTCCTTGCTCCCCTATCCCTAAAATCATATGGTTGCTCCCTTAATCTTAATATACTAAAAAAAGAGGGTCATTCATTTCATACATGCAAGGACTTAAAATACATTTTACGTCCTTGATGCAATTAATATAATTAGGTCATATCAGCATTTGAAATCTTACTAGAAATCATTATTCTCCCTCTAAACTTTTTAGAAGTTTATAAATCCAGATCTGACAGGCAGCAAAACAAAATTAATTTCTATCATGTTTCTATGTTGAATTGACTAAGTCGAATAATTCAATCTCTCTCCATATCTGATTCTCTCCTTCTTCGAGGGCTTGAACTCTGCCTGTGTTAATTTCTCGTCACTACTGTCTGGAGGAGACAACCAATGAGAATAAAAACTGCCCTTTGAAGTATTTCGGCCCATTTACAAAATGTAAACAATGTGAATTTCGAAATCATAAGTTGCAGTATTTACGGAATAAATGTTATTTTTGAATATAATATATACGTTTAAAAACAAAAAGATTGTCAAATGAAATCAATACTTCAGGTCCGTGATGTTCAAATTACATAGGATTTTAATATGGGGACAAAAAGTGCTCTGGTCGACAGAATTGTGTATTAGGAATACCGAATTATATTGTATTTACATATGCCATGAACTGTAAATGTAATATTGAATATTTAAAGTGAAAGTCCGAAAAATTATGGAAAAGTGAATATTAATTCCTTATATAGTTCTGACACACATGACATATTTCATTTTTTGTATTTTTAGTTCATTCTTGCCAAAAAACGTATTTTATTCACAAAATGTCTAGACATGGAGGGTCATGTGACATTGTGCAGAGGGCGCTCTGTGTACTGACATCGGGTTATAACCAACGAGTACCGCTATAAGGCATATGTCAACAACGATCACTAACGATATGAGAAAAGTTCATTATTGCATTTTCAAAAAAATCGCCGTTCGACTCATGACTTACAAATATTTTTGCTTATTTTGCGTAAAAGATTCTTAACATTCTTTTAAATCTATGTTGTTTTCAGTTTCTATATAACGCAATGATAACGGGCTAGACAGTACAGTGTTTTTATAAACATTTTACGCGCCTGTCTACTGTGACCATTATTGTAAAAACGAAGGCGATGCAATGTTTGATATTTAGAATAGTGTTTACCTATATATATGTACCATTCTGTGAATTGGCCTAATTACACTTTCTTTACCTGTTGGGTCATCTGCTAATGATTGACTTTTTAATCTTGTTACATTTATTCATTCATGATTTCAAGGTGCAGGGGTATTTATTCGTGAGGACGCCCGTGTAGAAATTCCATGTTTCAACTTCCAACAAACACGAAAATATACAATTTTCTGCTGCACCTATCTATTATACTTTAATGAAAACTAAATAATAAAAAAATGAACATGATCATTGTAATTTGATGACCGTCAGGTGTACTGTTGAGTCCAATCTCTGGTACACATATTTTGTTTGTATTTTTTCTTCCTTGATATGTATAGATATGCAGACAGGTGGAGTTCTGAATGTTTTGTAAATAAATGTTGACAATTTTATACTACAAAGATCCTATGGATACCTGGAATAATTCTTTATTTGGGTGTATAAAAACATAGGCTATTACACACAGGGTCGGCAAAAAAGCGGGAAATACTCATATTTCCCAGGACGGTGGGAAATACTGGGAATTCCCGGGAAATAGTGGGAATTCCTGTACAGTACTGGGAAATATACTGTCAAATGATATGACTTCATAACTTTGTACTGAAAAGTGCTACCAATGGATCAGATATGTCTAAATGGGATTATGCAAAGACAATTTCATTTTCTTCCACTACCATATGACTATTCCAAATAGGTAAAACAATAAATGTCTTCCCACTTTCACTATTAAACATCACCTGCATTAAAGGTAATCATTCTACAATGTAATACCTTTGATACAATTGATTTGTCTAGGTGTTTGTGTAAACAAAAATCAAATTCATTAAGGTACTAGTAATTATCATTATTAATTTATTTAACAACTAAAATTGTGTCAAATGTGAGAGTGTTAATTACTATATCAACATAAATGTCAATGATAGGCTTGTGTATGCTTATTGTTTCAAAAAAGGTAACAAACTGATTTCAAAAGGCATGTTTTCATAACTAACTAAATTTTTTAATAATACATGTAATATGAAAAATGCACTTGTTTTTTTCAATCAAAAGTATTTTGAAGACAATTTTAAAAGGAAATGTAAATTTTAAAGTAAATTAAACAAAAAGTTAGAAGTATTTTTATGTCAGGCAGGATTTAATGGAGTCATTTTTTATATTTCCCACTTTTTGAAAATTAGCAGTATTTCCCAGGACGGGAATTACCGGTAATTACCAGTGGGAATTACCGCCACTGGTATTTCCCGGCCAACCCTGATTACACAACACAGGTGACTAGATACCTGAACATCCTCCAAGGCAGGTAAACTCTGACATTGTGATGTTTATTAAAACCAAAACGTAAAAATAGATAAATGAAAGAAGAAGAAAAAACAAATATTGTACAAAAAGCAAGTAAAAAAAAACCCACAAAAACGAGAGAGAAGAAAAATATATATATATGATAAAAAAATAGAAAAACAAAATCAATTATTTCATTATCGAAATGAAAAAGTTAAATCCTAAAATTAGTGTTTCAATAATTAAGATGTTGCAGTTTACGTTGAATACACATCTGTTTTAAAGGTATACATCTTATATTTGACAAAAGGATCTGTAAAGCCCTAGGCTTGCAAAAGTTGGATGTTGCGTTGATGAAATGCATATATATAAATAATTCGCCCAATAAAAGCTTTGCAGAAATAAAAGTTTCACTGAATACGCTGTTAAGAAGTTACATTTTGTTAACATGAAAATGTCCCATTTTGCTAGTTTAATAAAGAAGCCGTAACAGTACAATATTTTGCCTGTCCCCTTATATCCTATCTGTTTTCAACATGTCATATGCTTTTGGTAAGGCTCTGGCAAGTTACAGACTGTTCATTCTCTTCAGTGTGAATTTTCTGACATTGATATGAATAGCCATTCAAACAAGAAAAATGTAACAAGGCCCAACTTTGGACTGATATACAGTTCGACGTCACTCTAGAGGATGTAGTACATTTAAATATAAGCTAAATTTATACAATTAAAGCATCTACTGACTTCACTTCTTGTCCATTCGTCTTTTTGATTGAATAATATACTAACGTTTTTTTTTCTTTCGGAAAGTAACTAGGCAGTGTAGAATGTGAATTATATATGGCCAGCCCGACAAATTTATTGCCTTATTTTTGCTTCATGTTGCACGATATTGATAACGTACGTGAAAAGCATCATTTTAATAGATGTAGTAGACATAAGACCCCGTTTACACTAGCAGATTTAGATCGATCTTTGGTGAGATCGATCCCCAAAAAAATCGATCTTGCACAAGTGTAAACGGGTTAGATCGATCTTCAATCGGACTTAAAAAGTCCACATCCAGACGTAGTCTTAAAAAGATTGATCTTTTTGGGATCGATCTTGCTTCAAGTGTAAACGCCAAGATCGATCGCGATCGATCTTTATGAAGTGAATGTAAAACTGAAACTGGGGGTGTTTACACGTGTGTGTATGAAAGTATGTGCGACTGTGGAGAATAAAAGAGGAGATATTTTGCCCACGAAGAAACTCTTTTGATATGCGAACTTTTGGGTGACCTACATAAGAGAAAACGTCAAAGAGAAACCTGAACATTTTAAGACAAATATGTCAGGACATTTCAAGATATATCTTTCTATATTTGCATTTTTATGTATTTTTATAACAATGAACACATGTAATTAGGTAAGATCGATTCAGTTTCAGTGTATAGTGTAAACGCACCGTTCTCAGAAGGACCGATCGAGATCGATCTTGCACTTTTCAATGTTAATGCAAACATCGATTCAAATAAAGATCGATTCAAATTGAAGCAAGTGTAAACACGGTCCAGGACAAAACAAAAGACTAATTTTGAATAAAGATTTTTTTTCATATTTTTCTCAATAACACGTGTTGTTATCAAACCAAATCAATTATCCTCTCTATAGTCTGACAATTTGTTCTCATTTTATGAATTACTGAACTAAAGGGAAGTTACTAATATTTACGATCTTTGTATATAATTCAACATTTTAAAGTGACCAAAGAATGATTTATGACCCTACCTGTAAAACAAGTGACAGCTGTGTTGATTGTACCAATTAACAAAAATTACCTGTACCTGAGTCTTACATAATTGAACAGTTTATCACCTGTATNCATGCCACATGTGTAAAAATTGACATCATGGGGCCTCTTGTTTGCACCAAGACCAATATCGAAAATCCAAAAGCTTATTGCGCATCTGCAGACTATATGCAACAATTCTACAACAAAATTAAATCCTTAAATCCAAAAATGTAGAAGGAGTTTGAGTCACAAGAAAAGTGTGACGGACGGACGGACGGACGGACGGATGGACAGACGGACGGACGGACAGACGGAGGGTATAACATTATCCCCAAACTTTCTTCGAAAGTGCGGGGAAAAAAATCAACAGAAAAATTGGCATTTTTTGTTACTGAATATGGATAGTTTTCAACGAAATCGTCGAATAACGTGATATATATCCTAGCTAAAAAGAGAATATGTATCCGTTTAGTTAGCTTTGAACAGGAGGCTAAACTTGTTCAACTTGAATTTCGACAAAAAATGAAAGATGATGTAGAATTTTCTAAATATGGGATATATTTATCATATCTTTCACGATATTTAACTTGTATGCTATGCTCACGATCATATCACTGATTTGAATATCTATTGGTAAATTCAATTTGAAAATTTATCCGGTTCTTGGTCAAACCCATGATTACCCAGCATCCTTTTTCTGAATTGTGTCTTCTCCGTAATTGTTAGTGATACAAATTATAATAATCTGTATCAATATTTCGTCACTTCCGATCCAAAATGGCGATACCCATATAACTGTAGTATGGTCAACTTTTAACTACAAATATATCCCTTAATGAAAAAGGTACACCACTGTAATTTTGCATGAAGCATTTTCGATATAAAGTGAATCGAATTAGGTAAAAAGTAAAAATCTGCGGACTTTCACTTTAAATAGGAAGTCTTTTATTGTTTGCAAGATGCTTGAGAAACACACAAGTCATTAATACAATTAAAAAATGGCAAATTCGTCAATTTTAGTTTTCACGAAATTCGATGATAAAAAAAAATTTCCCTAAAAATGAACTAAACTTTAAACTTGAAATTTGTTTGTTTTTCAATTAATATCTTGTTGTGAGTTTAATTATCATAACGACAGGTGTTAATTGAGTCGTTGATTAAGCAGCCAACTTCAAGTTTACATGACAGTCTACATTTTCACAACTGTGAGAAAAAAGATAATAAAACACATCAACTTCTTATACACTAAGGTGCGAAGTTCATAGGCTATCTTTATAAATGCGAATGATACATTTGTAACAGTGGATTGATTCCGGCAGTGTATTCCTTCCTTTTGGATAAAATGCACTAGGGTAGAATATAAACATCATCTAATTGACCAATCACAATGGAGTACTGACCGTGACGGAATAAACATTAAGGTAGAAATACAATCATTGTTTATATACCTGGAAATTCTGCACGCCGGAAAGAAAGTACGCTTACACATTTTAGGGTCAAGTGAAAAGATAAGAAAATACCAAATTAAGCAAGAACTCAATGTATAAAATCAACAGATGGGTTTTATACCTACAATGCACCACAATAAACCACTTCCGTTTGACACGTTTTCATAGTGTATGCATTCAGGCGTTAATGGAGCGATAGTAGTGAGTATAATATAACGACTGGATTATTCGGGTTATGATCATGAATTGACCTTAGACTAATATAACAGTCAGAAATTGGAAACTAATTAATAAAACTGTTTGATTACATCAGAAGCTTTGTCCTGGGTATGACTTCGGCTGTTTCTTTTGTTTTACTCAACACAAAATTATTCTTAAAATTTTGCCAAAAAGCTGATTTATCTCTGATTTACGCATTTAAATGTTCATACACACAACAATGAAAATTCTAATTAAAAATGGGTAATAAATGCATGAGGGGTTGCGTTCTCATGTAAAGAGGTTGTAAAATTATCTAGAAATCTTCTAATAAACAAATAACAGTTATCGATGATTAACAAGCGTCAGAACAATGAAAATCAAGAATATTGGCTAACTTTAACTCGTTAGTTTACATGTTAAATTCCATCCTATTATTACGAAAATCAGGATAATGGTCTTTATATTGGCTATATAGCCATATATAATTTAAGCAGGAAAGGTTTTTTTACACTGCTGATAATGTTTGACTTATGTGACCACACTCATACAATTTTTAGATACAAATATTAGAGTTCAAAAACTTAACTTTTCATTTTGTATTTTGCAACTTTGCAATATTTTAAGATTAGATGTTATGAATTCTCACTATTTTAAGTATGGCTTTGATGTCATCATGAGATGAAAACATACATATAGGAAAGAGTTCCTTTTGGCACCCCTTGGGTTGATGACATAAGCAGAGACATACATGTAAGGGGTTTAATTAAAAGTTAATTAAACATTTTGCCTATGATTGTGAGTATATTCTCTTACCTTTTTAGTCAAGTTTATGGAGATATCAAAAGTCTTATTCCAAATGCAAATCTGAAATAAAGGAAAAAAAAATTTTTTTGACCTTTTAAGAATGGTGCACTTTATTGACCAGAACATGTCCAGAACGTCCTGGGCAGACGAAAAAAATACACCCCTACTTAATTGCCTTACCTTTTATAATGCTGTGCAAGTAAATTAAAGTGTGGTGATTTAGAGGATTTCAGTGAACTTAAGTGGTTTTAAGGGGATATTTTGTGTATGGAAATGAGTGGATGCAAGGAAAATCACCAATCTACCATGACTGTACTGTATATGTATCCTTCACAAAAACCCTACTTCCAACTCCCTTATTTGGTTAACAGAAGAGGTATGATTAAACTGAAATTCTAATATGGCTTCCTGTATTAGCTTTGTAAATAGAGTCATGTTATAATACCAATATAACACTCCTAGCACATGCGCAAAAGATGCATAGTTTCTGTTGGAAATTTTGAATCCAATTTTCATTTAAACTACCAAAATCTACCATCCACTAACAAATTTTTAATTAAATTTGTTTCAGAAATTCATTTGGAATTTTTTTCTACTTGAAAAGGCAATGTTCGGGACAATTTAATTTTCCTACTTGTGACGTCACAAATAAAATCGTAATGTCCGGTTCGTAAGCAGCGTTGGTTGGAAAGTTTGAATGGAGATTAAGAGGACTTGAGGTATTTTCTACAGTTAAAATAGCAATAAAATCAAACAAAAATAAGTTTTTATTGTATATGTGGAAAGTGTTTTTGGCAGCGAGTTTATTGATCAAAATCAAAATGTTACGGATCCATTAGATAGTCGCAGCTAGTTCGGACATTATATATTAGAATCGAAATAAATCATACCCGCCTAATACTATATTGTCATTATAACATGGGCTTTCGTTGTTTTTGCATATTTTACCCCTGGCTAACGCTCGGGATAAAATATTTGCAAAAACAACTCAAGCCCATGTTATAATGACAATATAGTATGGCGGCCATGTTTTATTTCTTAAATAAAAGAAAGAATGAGTCCAAAAGAAATAACAACTGCACTCAAATTAAATGCATGTAACACAAAAATAGTGCGAATGAGATAAAAATGTGTGCAAATGAAATAAGAAATTAGCACAGATGATATGCAAAAGTATGCAAGTGAAAAGCACTATAAATTAATAAAGATGTTGGTTTATATATCCACGAAACCAGATCATGTAAGTCCTGTAAAATTTTGCTATAAAAAAAACATAATTTATAAGTCCTTCCCATATACTGATAAACAAATGTATATATTTCATGTTGATTTCTTTACCTTTAACATGTTTAATGAAGGGTATCAGGTATCACATTTTCTCTAATGTCTATCAAGTTTTCACGTTTCCTGAACAGTGTGGAAACATTGAGAACAAGTTCTGAAATTTCCCGCCAAATTTATTCGGAATACAATGCTTGGTGTTTTTCGTCTGCTATTAGAGAAGCAATTTCCATAACTAAAACACGTTAATTATGAAATTTCTCACATCTCGTTAAATAAATTTTCAAATGTTTAAAAGCTCGGCAAGCCTCACTTTCAAACATTTGAAAAATTTATTTGACTCGATGTGAGAAATTCCATAATCAACTAGTTCTCGTTATGGAAACTACCGGTATATTTCTTATACTTAAAAACTGATGATTCCGACATCCCAAAGATGTCAACCCCCTTTTCTTTGCAATTAAACTTTTCTACAACCTTGCATCAACTCATAGTTTTGCTTTATCAAATATTATTTAAACATGTAAATTTGATGAGATATTAAACATGTTAAATGCTGATTTTGTTTATTTCAGGCAGTGAAGAATTGTTCAGAAAAAAATACATGTGAGAATGGCAGACATTTTACCAACTGCAAAAGAAAAACAATAACATTTATTTAATTTGTGATACCAAACATGTGACATAGTTGATTAAAAATAACTGGAATTAAGTCACAATTTAAGTTCAGATAAAATTTTCAAGATGTTAGTGAACAGGAAGACAAGTTTTAAAGAAAACCATCCAGTGGCTGATTATGGGCCGGACGAGAATTTAAATGACAATGCAGATATTGACTGGGTCAACAAAGCGTTTGTAAGAAGATTGTTGAGGTTATGTGCCTTTGTTAGTATCCTGTCCGTCAGCATGAATACTCCAAAAACATTTGAAGAATATGAAAGCCTGATGTATTTGACCTTTATCTTTGACCTGATTGTGACATTCCTGTTTTCAGCGGAGATGATTGCCAAAATGCACATAAGGGGTATCTACAAGGTAAGTTAATGTTAATAAGCAAAAAATTAGCAAAATTCATACCTGTCAATGTTTAAAAATCTCAATGGGATTAAGCTTTGTTTCAGAAATGAATAAAATCCTCATTACAGGGTTAACTTACATGTATTAGGGGTCTCTTACATGTATTAGGGGTCTGTTGGTATATTCTTTTTGTTTTTTAAGTTGCATTATTCCAGTTTTTTGTATAATCAGATTCCATGCTATTACATTTATATTTAATATGAGAGATGTAACTTTTGATTTTAAGTCTTTATTGGGAAAGTTTGCAGGTATGTAATTATTCTTGAACTTTAAGATTGTCTTCTGTTGCAGGAATATATAATTTTGTCATGTGCTATTTGTTCCTTCATGATATTTCTTCCAAAAGGAAAAAGTATTTGAGAAAGTTTGGTCCAATGGAACAAATATTATAGTATTTGTTCCAAATGGAATAAACCCTATATAACATTTGCTCCAAAAGGAAGAAATATTATGCCATGTTTATATTATTTGTTTCAAAAGAATTTTTGTTATGCGGGACAAAGGCATGTTGTCAATTTAAGTGCAGTATATGTTGTTAGTTTGATCTGCGTTCTAGGTTTGATAGGAGTTTGTGTGAAGAATCAACCAGTATCTGTCCTGTCTGATAATACAGGTATAATGAATATACCAGCCAACTGAATATCTTGAGTAATTGTGGATTAAATTGAAATGAAATTTTGACACGTAATAATGATTGATTGATTGACACATAATAATGTTAACTGTATGAAATTTATTCCTTTTTAGCTCACCTGGCTAATGCCAGGGTGAGCTTTTGCCATCACGTTTCGTCAGTCGTCTGTCCGGCGTAAACTTTTCATTCAAAGATCTTCTCCTCTGAAACCACTGGGCCAATTGAAACCAAACTTGGCCACAATAGTCCTTAGATGGATCCCTGCAAAAAAGTTGTTTTTCATATCCGTGCGATATCCAAGATGGCTGCCAGCGGGGATCAGTTTTAACATTGGACCCTATGGGAAAATACTTTAAAAGATCTTCTCCTCTGAAACTACATGGCCAATTGAAACCAAACTTGGCCACAATAGTCCTTAGAAGTTCCCTGCAAAAAATTTGTTTTTCAGATCTGCGCTTTATCCAAGATGGCTGCCAGCGGGGATCATAGTTTTAACATTGGACCCTACGGGAAAACACTTTCAAAGATCTTCTCCTCTGAAACTACTGAGCCAATTGAAACCAGACTTGGCCACAATAGTCCTTAGATGGTCTCCTGCAAAAAAGTTGTTTTCCAGATCCCCACTATATCCATAAAGATGGCCTCCAGTGGGGATCATAGTTTTAATATTGGACCCTATGGGAAAACACTTTCAAAGATCTTATCCTCTGAAACTACTGAGCTAATTGAAACCAAACTTGGCCACAATAGTCCTTAGATGGTCTCCTGCAAAAAAGTTGTTTTCCAGATCCCCACTATATCTAAGATGGCCTCCAGTGGGGATATAATAGTTTTAACATTGGACCCTATGGGAAAACACTTTCAAAGATCTTCTCCTTTAAAACTACTTGGCCAATTAAAACCAAACTTGGCCACAATGGTCCTTAGATGGTCTCCTGCAAAAAAGTTGTTTTCCAGATCCCCACTATATCTAAGATGGCTGCCAGTGGGATCATAGTTTTAACATTGGACCCTATGGGAAAACACATTCAAAGATCTTCTCCTCTGAAACTATTGAGTCAATTGAAACCAAACTTGGCCACAATAGTCCTTAGATGGTCCCCTGCAAAAAAGTTGTTTTTCAGATCCGGGCTATCTCCAAGATGGCCGCCAGCGGGGATCATAGTTTTAGCATGGGTCCCTATGGGAAAACACTTTCAAAGATCTTCTCCTCTGAAACTACTTGGCCAATTGAAACCAAACTTGGCCTCAATAGTCCTTAGATGGTCCCCTGCAAAAAAGTTGCTTTTCAGATCCGTGCTATATCCAAGATGGCCACCAGAAGGGATCATAGTTTTAACATTGGACCCAATGGGAAAACACTTTCAAAGATCTTCTCTGAAACTTTTCAGCCAATTGGAACCAAACTTGGCCACAATAGTCTTTAGGTTGCCGCCTTGCAAAATAGTTGTTTTTCAGGTCTTTGCTTAATGCAAGATGTCTGCCAGCAGGGAACAATTTTAACATTTGACCCATTGGGAAAACTTTAAATATCTTCTCCTGAAATTACATGGCCAATAGTAAAAACATTCTTGGTCACAACAGGCCATAGTTGTTCCAGTTTGAAAAATTTGCCTGGCTTGTCTGCATGGCAGTCAAGATGGCCCCA
>MJUU01008142.1:5510-36348 GCA_002080025.1 Modiolus philippinarum
TAGTTAACAAGCGTTTAAATGTACCTGATTCAAACATATACAATCAACAAATGCAAACATGCTAGTATAAAAATTTCTTTCTACTGGAGTAAAATTATGAAATCAACATAAAATTAACATCTAGAATTTGATACCAGTAAGATAAATCAGTAATCACACCTCATATTACTAAAGATTTGGTGTGATTACTGTTACTCCGAAAAATGACTCTAATCGATGACTCCATAAATTCTAAACTCCACTCTATGACTCCACTCCAAGACTCCACTCTGTAAAATACATGGTGCCCTGTATAGATGAGGTTTGGCTAAGTCGGACATAATAAACAATGAAAGGCTATGATGTAAATGCACATCAGACAAAATTTGTACAAATACACGGCAGAACCAAATATAAAACCCCGCGAATAAATGCAACACTGAAAACCGCGATAATTTCGTACCGCCAATACAGAGCCTTTTACAGATGTTCTTCATCTTGAAGTTCAAAACTTAAACAAGTCACTCGACAGTGAAATAAAGGTCACGATGACTTAGTTCTACCTGAATAGTGTGAGCTAGCTAGGCATCCAAAGTTGCATACATCTTATTGTTTGAAATATTTCTAAATTGAATGTAAAAATATAATCAATACAGTAACTTCGTTATTTTATTATTTATTCCAGCATTTCCTGTAACAATTATCTAAAATGTTTTTAGATTCAAATCATGAGACAATCTTCTTTTTTCCTCTAACATGTTAAAGCTAAAATACAAAAGTGGATTCATTTTTATTTTGTTCTGCACTGCTACAGTGTAATAAATACTTAACACGTAAATTAAAATGTCAAAGTATTCCTCACTTGATAAATTTTTGCAATCAGGGTTAACTTGTTATTAGTTTTAATTCTAATCTTGACAATATATTTTGTGAGTTAATCTTTTACCGACATCTGGTTAAAATCTGGATAGCATAATAACACAATTTTATCACGCTTTGACCTCTTTCTCACATTCGGCAGTATCTAAATTGTTGTAAATAATTAACAGGTGAATTGATATGTCAACATATATATTCTACACTTGATAAAGTTTTTATTTATTATCTGTCGTAGTCTAATTATTTTGACTGAAATCGTATACACATACTAGCTTCCTCTAATTTGTTTATTATTTTCATATAGACGTTTGTGAAAACATTCATTTTTAAGCATCTCCCTGACAATGACAGAAAACATGGCCGCGGCCATGTAAAAGGCCCGAGAACACAATTATTTTCCACTATTTGTCTTTGTAAAAATAAACAAAAGTAAAGGCCAATCAAAAAAATCGTACCTGCTCTATCCTCATGAGATTTGCCATACTTACAGTACAGCCTAAGTGAAAAAAATATACAAAAACAAGGAACTTTTCCCATTTCAGTTTCTTTTAAATTTCCCAGAACTGAGGGAACCCTCATTGGTAAAGATGGAGGGCTTCCGAATGTAGCAATTTTCACCTTTTTGCACTTAACCTAATCACTCCTTGTGCATTGATTTAGAATTAAATTCCTAATTTTAAATGTTGTTTAATGTCTCTTCTTTCCTTTACACCCATAAAAAATACTAAATATGTAGAATAAAGGAAAGAAAAATAAATTAAGAGAAATACACTATTTTTGTAAGAACTATATTCGTACACAACGAGTATTAAAGGGACCTAATTGTGTTCTCGTATCAAAAACTAAACCTTATACTGCCTGACCTCATGGGGTCAGGCAATGGAATTATACTCTGTTATATGCATGTGACGTATCTTAATATTGACAAATGACAATTTAAAAAAAAAAATTATGCACAATTTTAGGAAAAATGATATTTTCGGTTATATATGGGGTTCCAAAGAGTTTTGGCGTTTCTTTATAACAAATTTTTAGAAAAAATATACATTGGCATTAAATATTTATCGTTTCATTTGCAAATTTTGGACTGGGTACACGCAGTGGTTTCGACGAAATAAAGTAGATAAAACGACCATTTCTTCCTCGCAACTATCTATTGTACATAAACAAAATCGATTATTACTCACTAAGCACGTTGGGTCTTTGAATGGACTTTAACTGAAGGCACGCCTTTTTCTTTAATTGAACCAGTGAAATCTTGTGTTGATGATTATCCTTTGAGATTGTGGATATAAAAGGAAAATGGCGCTGTTTCGAGACGATATAATTTTGCCTAGCAACATAGAATGCATTTTGGATCTCGTCGTTGCTTATGCAAGAATAGTCACTAAATTGGCCTATAAATACAGTATGTTAAAAAATCTATCTGTACATATAATCTTGTCTGGGTACATGCTTTTTAACGCCCGATAGCAATTTATTTTGACCAGTTTGTCCATTGAATTTTTTCATCACGACAGTGAATTATGTAAGGAATTCGCATATAACCTCTTCTTGGAGGCAAGTTTAATAACTTTTTAACTACAAAGTAAAGATGTGGGAATGGAATGACGTTTTCAATAAACATTGTATTTGTTCACTTCTTTTGAAATCTTGACATTTTGTCGATTGTTTATTTTCGTCGCCATGCTCTTAAATTTGTTCCGAAAACTATATGAACACAAAAGATTTTTTCTAGAAGGGAGATAATTTCATACCACTACATTTCCCGCTGTAATGTAACAATTAAACCCATTAGTACCTGATGTAATAAGTGCGCATTGCTTGCGAACAAGAGACGATAAGCAGCGCCTCCGTATTCTTTGAGGATCCAAAATTACTGGGTGTTCTGGGGTTTACTTTATTATGACTCGTGCACGGACTTATTTCCGGTTTAGCCTGTAAACATCCGTATCATGCAACAATGCACAATTGCCATACATAAATAATTTAATGGTTTCCACGAAATCTATGAAGATCTTTAAAGCTCTAAACACTGGAATACAAGTTAGTGCAACCCCCAAGAAATCCATGTGAAATATTTCACAGGGCAATAAAAATCCACTGACTTTTCTTTTTATATCCCTCGCTTTAGCTCATGGTGTCCTTTCGTTCGTACATTCGTTCGTCCGTCCGCAGAAGTAGTACTCACTTTGTGGCGACAACTCCTATTAGCCCAATGAGTGGAATTCAATGAAACTTTCACAGAATCTTCAGTACATATCGCCATTGTGCACCATCTTATCAATTGATTTTTTATTTTTATGGATTTTTTATTTCTTGGATCAAATGGGGGGAGCGGGGGATATGTATTCTAGTGAGCTTTGCTCACCTTTTTCTAGTTAATTTGTAAAATTAATTTCCTGTGAAATTTCTTGAACCATAAAAATGCTGTAAAAATACCCGCGGATTAGTTTCTGAAAACTCAAATTGCATTTTTTATGTTATTTATACATACACTCAAACTATAACTGAACATCAAGGGATATAAGTAACATATTTATTTAATTAAATTTATGTGAATTAACTCTGACTCAAAAAGTAAGTGAGAACCGAACCGTTCATCCAAAACAAATAATAAAAGGACAATGTCAACATCGGAAACAACAAAGAATCAGATTATGTGAACTATTATGCTATAGGAAACTTAGTAAAAACCCCATGAATACCAGTTAAAAATAAATAAGTGGTAATCGAACATATTCTAAAGGTTAACACCTGGGTTTTCGAATCTAGAGGTTGCTGATTCGAATCTTGCATTGTGACGGCTAAAATCGAACAGAAAAAATTCTTGAAATTATGGAAAACGTTCAAATCTTTGCCCTTTGTTTAATTCTGGATATGTTTTACGCTGATATGCTTTTAGTATTTACTTTGAAAGGCTGACGTAAGCTAATATACGAATACTGTTTCTTTAAGTTTTGATATAGATCTTTCGACATTCGGAGAAATAGATGTTTTTTCTTCAAAATATTAAAAGTAAAAACTAAAATACGCAATTTTCTTTGTCAGTTTTTTTTTATCAGTCAGAGACTTTCTTATCGCGTCGAGTAGGAAAGTTGCGAATGTCGTGTAATAATGTATGTATTACATATCTGTTCTGATAAAGCTGTCTTCTTAAATAATATATCTTATTAACGGGGACAGGACAAAAGCCCCATGTATAAAAGCCGCTCCATACAAAAGGCCCATTGACAAAAGCCCCCTTAGAACAAAAGCCCCCCCCCCCCCAACAAAAGTCCCCATTATATCTCCTATCTCCAACATTGGATAAATTATATATAATTATTTTTCTTGAAAGTTTTGATTAAAGAAGTGCTTTCTTCACAATAATAACAACCTTCAAGTATTTCTAAAAACTCAACAATTCATTTTTTTCTTTTCAATTGAATTAATTTTTGAGTTGTTTTTTTTCTCAATGTCTTAATGCAGTAATTAGGATAATATGTGGATTTGTTTACCTTACGTTTATTTTCAAATTCTTTCAATGCTTTCAAATTTCTTAATTAAAAAAAATTGTCATTGGTTTTAGATTTTCTTTGTTGAATTTTTACTTTTAAGATTAAAGAAGGATTGCCATTAAGGCGTGAATTTTGTTCCTATGCTGGGTCATTTTCAGGATATGGTCAATTGTCGTCGAAAATCGTGTTTTTAACAACACGAATTTAAACGAATTTTAACAACACCTACAAAAGACATCAAAATCTGTCAAAATTTCGTTCAAGTGGCAATTTCAGTGGCTGAATCTTTTATCTAAATGTATGAAAAGGCATTTGAAATGATTTTGTTCTGATAGAGTTTGTAAAACAGGGTTCCCACAACATTATTGTAATCAAATTCAAGGACTTTTCAAGGAGTTTTCAAGGTCTTTCCTATAATTTTCAAGGTCCTTTGCCTGAACAAACTCATTGCTTCTGCATGAGAAAATCTAGTCAAACTAGCACTAAGAGACTGTCTCTTTGAACTTACTATGAAGTACATGTAATCTCTCCTTGTTTAAAGTCTCATGGGCCGAGATCAATTATCCTTTTCAGGACATGTTCTATCTGTTCTATGAAACATTGATAATCGAATGAAGTACATGTAATCTCTCCTTGTTTAAAGTCTCATGGGCCGAGCTCAATTATCCTTTTCAGGACATGTTCTATCTGTTCTATGAAACATTGATAATCGAATTGCACAGAACAAGGACAGAACATTCAATATGGAGGTCAAATTTTAAATGATCGTGATATTTACTGTAACAACCCTTCACTCATTGGGAGATTATAAAGAATTTATTTTTCATACATTGTGTAATATATTTTACCTTAAAGTTTACACAAAAACATGCTGGAAACGTATTTAGTTTCTTCTGCAAGCACGGATAATGGGAAAAACATTCAGATTCCCTAAATTGTGAAAAACGTATTTTTTCTTTTGAACTATTGATCTCCTAAGTAAATTCAGACACTGAATTGACAAGCGTATATACATTTTCATCAAACTTGTATTTTAGATAGGCTCGTGTATTTAATTATTACCGTGTCCACAGCTTCAGATAAGAATTGACTAATTGGGTAATTTCACTCTTACTTTTGTCATCAATTGGGTTATAAAAATTTTCCCAGGTAAAGCCATATATGTTCAACCCTTACAGTTAAATGAGGTGGGTTTCCACCCCTTAGAGCAGTAGTATATTGGGTTTTTATATTAGAAAAGAAAATATACATGTGATATTATTATTAAAAATTGTCGTCATCTATCAAAAGGATCAATTGCAAGTAATAAATTTTAATCATGCGTTATTGAAAAAGATCGAGCATCGTCCATGCATATAAATTGGTAATGTCATTGTTTGATGTTTTGCCATGGTGAAGATCATATCAATTTTATCCAACTTTCTTTCTACTTCATTGTTTTGATTGATTAATTAGACTGTTAGGTACAGTGAGCAACTTTTCAGCTATGCAAGGAAGAGAACAAGCTAACCAATTTAAAAAGTCACAAGTAATAGAAGAAAGATATAAAGAAGGAATGGGCAATCGGGGCAACAAAATTTTACAAAGAATGGAAAAAAAGGAAATGGGTAGGGACAGGAAATGTAGCCTTCCATAGGACCCCTTGTGTATATGCTCTTGTTCATGAAATATAGGAGAGTTCTTTCTACTGCATTAGGTGTGTATTTTCTCCACACAGTTTGTCGGTTAGGAATTCCATATTATACAAGTATCCTGTCAACCCCACGGACACTTGAAAACAGAGGAAATGGGTAGGGGCAGGAAATTAAGCCTTCCATGCTGTTCTTAGTGAGTGTGCACTTCTACGAGATATTAAGGAGGGGTCAAATACATCAATCCAAACAAAATATTAGTAAAAGTAGAAAGACTTAAAGAAAGAGTTATGGGATGTTGTCTCCTTGACATTTACCCCATTTCCTTTCTTTTTCATGCCATGGGTATCGAGTTATGACTGCCAATGGAAAATGGGGGAAATGGGTAGGGGCGGGAAAATAGCTGTTTTTATAACCCCTCCCTTAATGGGTCTTCTGTGTACGAGAAGCACATATGAGGTTTTTATACTTCAAAGAGAGTGACGTTTTGTTTTTTGAAAGTTTGTCTTCAGGCTTTCCCTTGTAGATACTTTGTTATGTCCTTTGCATGTACTCCATATCCTTTCATTGTTTATTTCTGTATTATGGTCCAACTACCCTACATAGATAGGGCATTCATCATCTCACCACCTGGAGATGCCTAATGTAGCATTGTTTTGAACGAGACCCACCACAACTTTGTTTTTCCATCAGAAGTTTTCTTGTTTAACACTGATTGCTAAGTATCTTGTATTTCCAGTTTGAATGAATTTACCGTATATCTGCAATGCGAATCCGTTGTGCGTATTTTTAATTGAAAATCCGTAGTGGTAATAAACACCTCTACGAAGACGGTTTCAATTTTCGGTCCATTTTACTCTCAAAATCGTTCACTGTTACCCGGCACCAAAAATCAAACGACAGGGACACGGTTCAATTTACTAGTTTTGCTAACACTAAGAAGATTTGGCTACAAATGGGTGAAACTACGCAACTCTCCATGATAGAATTGGGTGAAAACTCATTGTTGCAGAAATATTTGAGTTAAGTGTTTTAAATTGGTTACTAGACGCATGTCAAAGAGAATAAATTGGGTTCTCATTTATTTTAATTGCGTAATCTTGCAAATACGCAGCTTATCTGTTTGCTCTACGCGTGTATCACTTTCCGGTGAATATAACATAATTAATAGATTCTACTGTGGAATTTCAATTCTAGGCATTACCGACTTCGAATATTTATTGAGTTTTTTTTACGTTTTTTTCGCTAAAACGAAGTACAAATGTAGTTAATCAGTTGGGACATGTTCTACACGGGTGTTCTGACCCAAGCAATTATTGATCAGAGTGTTCGTATTGTGAGAAGGCTATAATCGAGCATCGCCATGCTGACTAGTAGAAAAACAAATAATATTCGAGAAACGCCCCATAATTTGTTAATGATTTTTCATCGCTTAATTGCAATGTTAAAATCTCGTGATGTTAAGCGCAATTCAGACTATGACTTTTTATAGTAGTTCGGCACTATCAATACTCGTACCTAGATTCTATTTTCATACTAAACACATTGAATCAAAAGTTCCAGGTACGAACTTTTTTGGGGATGAAAAATCACATGATCGAAGGGAGTTAACCAAAATTAAAATCAAAATCTTCGGCGATTAAATTTCACGGTTTTCTCCCGGTCTTTTTCTAATTTTATGGAATTTCAAGGTTTTTTCCCGGCCGGGAACACCTCAAACGAAATTCCTGGCTTTTTTCCGTTTTCCCGGTCTTGTGGGAACCCTGGTAAAAGATAACTAAATACCGAAGTCACTGTGAATTTACTTTCTGCATATGCGCATTTCGACAACTTATGTCTCATCAGTGCAGATAAAATCTAATCGTTTGGAAGACCATTAACTCAAAGATGTTTAAAAACTGATAGAGAACCAATAACCAAAGTGATCTAAATTTTAACCCAAAATCAGCTAAGGACAGAGCTTTGCATGAGGGAGATACTCCTTAGTTTTTAACAAAATTTAAAAAATTTTAGATATTGGAAGGTTTCAAAAATATTCGGTTCTCGGGTCAGCACCGAAGTACTGACTACTGGGCTGGTGAATACCCTCGGGGACTTACAGTCCACCAGCAGTGGCATCGACCCAGTGGTAAAAAATAACTAAATACCGAAGTCACTGTGAATTTACTTTCTGCATATGCGCATTTCGACAACTTATGTCTCATCAGTGCAGATAAAATCTAAACGTTTGGAAGACCATTAACTCAAAGATGTTTAAAAACTGATAGAGAACCAATAACCAAAGTGATCTTAATTTAAACCCAAAATCAGCTAAGGACAGAGCTTTGCATGAGGGAGATACTCCTTAGTTTTTAACAAAATTTATAAAATTTTAGATATTGGAAGGTTTCAAAAATATTCGGTTCTCGGGTCAGCACCGAAAAAGATGACATAATAAAACAGTTTCGAGAAGATTTAATGCATTCACAAAATTAGTATGCTTAAGGAAATAAATACACGGGAAGATGGCCATACCTCTTTCCAATGAAGCCAGTCTATGATATAAAAGAAAGTATGCAATCTGTGAATGTACATTAGTGTTATGGAGCTTGTTACAACCAACAAAGGCCAGTAAAAGCTGTGCTACCAAGGATACATCTATATCTGCCAGAAAGACCTTGCTAATGGTGCTATTACTGGGAGCTGATGCTTAACAGATTTTTGTATTGGGACTTTTGTCGGGGGGTGGCATTTGTTCTTGGGGGCTTTGACCATGGGGCTTCTGTCCTAGACAACATATTAACGTCTGAACTTTGAAAAAACTTTAACCTGAGTAACTCATGCATGAAATAGTGGTCATGGTGACATGCTTTTTATGAGTAACCTCGTGACTATCCCAGGTGCATCGACCGATAAAATATTATTCCTCTGACTGATCTATCATCTCGGACCTTAATGAAGAACAACAATAGAAGCGTTGCTGTATTGCTTAGTACTACCATGTATTGGTAAAGACTTTTTCTTATGTGCTTTACTCTATATACTTTCATTGTTTATTTAAACAAAAGCTCTGATTCGAGTAACTAATGCATGAAATATTGGTCACGGGTGACCAACCTCAAGTACTATCGACGATGCCTGTGTAGACAAAAACCTCATTAAAAACCATTGTATTATTGATAGTCATGCATCTGACAAAGTCAATTTGATCATGCCTTAAACTGGTAGTAAAAGTAATTTTAAGAATTTGCGAATATGTGAGCTTGTTACTAGTATCGGACTAACACTGAAAGTTAAGGGAGTTCGAGTGTCAGAAATTTTGTAATTAGAATTAAAATGCTGACCTTTTGTTTTGAAGAACTTTGCTAATACACAAGGTAAAAAAATTTGAAAATCCATGCAAGAATTTTTAAGATATAAGACGTCAAAATTATGGCGGGAAACAGTTCTCTCTAGAGTTTTCCTTCAATTTCAATTAGCTGTTTATATGCCTTAATATACTTGAAAATATAATTAAAACCAAAGTATATCGAATGCGTCTGAAATCTGACACTCATACTCCCATAATGATAACCTTAAAAGTATAAAGTGTCTATATTGCTGTACTGAATGTGCTGTATCTTTACTATTAATGCAGATACGATTGAAGCATTCTTTTTTTTTTCTTTTAGAATATCAATTCTACGAAGTTCATCTGTCCTGCTGTTTCCGATTGCCATCTTTTCTTAAATAATCTTCCACAAAATGTTTGCCTCATCTGAACACGATAGCACACATTTTGTTGACAGTGAAAATTTATTAGTTTGATATACAGCTATCGATCTTTGAACAGTCTTGAAAAATGAAAGCAAGGTGGAAAATACCCTAAATTTATTAAATATTGCAAACATTGCTATAATGAATATGCAGTTTTAAAGAAATATACTTCGAAATTGTAAACTTGAATGTAAATAACGAAATGATAACTTTATTAGCTCTCTATGTTGTTTATTAGTGGACATTGCACCTTTAAATTTTGGAGACAGGCTCCAAATTTTATGATCAAATCTCAAGTATGCATCTCAAAAATATAAAAAAAATACGATCATTTCAATCTACCTTTCATGCTTGATTTCAGCTTATAGTTTCTGTTGGGAAAGATCGTATCTGCTGCCCTAGTTACCGGTAATAGGGTATGCGCTATAGCCAGTTTGTTTAACAGACTTTTTAGGTAGATCGGCACTGTTGCGCTGCGCAATTTTATCACGCATTTGAAAAATACAGAGTCGAATACAGGTTTGCTTTGATTTTTTTGGCCAGAACAGTCATTAGACAGGTTTTCCTTTGTGATGTCATAATTGATTGACTAATGTGAAACGTCATATTTCGTCTACTTTGCCGCGAATTAACTCCCTTTTCCAGTAAATAATGTTCATTACGGTAGTTTTGTAAAATATATCCGTTAAAAGCATGGTTACCTATAGATATTTTCCCATTTTCCCGTAGTTGAGATTATAAAAGATCTAAATTCTAAGTCTTCAATTGTGCCAATTTATAACAAAATCTCATGGATATTTAGTGTCTATCTACCTTAAATATATTGAATGTTATGTCTTTCTTATGGAAGACCCAAATATTCCGGAGCATCAGCATTGTATTCAAGGATAATGATATTCTGTGTTTTTTATTTTTTGTCTATTCTTTTAAGTGGCCATATAAATTAAATTCTAAATTTACCTTTGTTATTTTATGTTTCAACTTAGGATGTAGATGTGTAGCTGAACATTCTGTTATATTTAAATTACTATTTTGTAAGTTTTAAACATATTTTTTTTATCTTTTCGCAGGAACTGCAGGAACAATTGTAATACAAGTTGGTGAAAGCATTGACAACCAACATCATCAATGTGTGAGAAAAACAACAGTGAGAATACCACAAAGAAGACAGAGGACAAAAAGCCCAAAAGGTAATTGAATAATGATCAGGCATATCAATTAAAACGTACAAGGAACAAAAGATAATATTTACAAGGTGTAGTTCAACAGACTTAAGTCGATTTCACGAAAATATGTAAAAATGGGTTTGTTCAAACAACCGTAGATAAACCACGATTTATTTACCTTTATACTTACCCCCTCTGCAAGCAATGTTGGAGTTATAACGCTTTCTGTGCCCCTTTGTTTGTCCGAACGAAAGGTATCAGTTGTTTATAATCATCTCAAGAAAACAATAAGCTAGCCAGGTTCTGTAATTTCAGCTTCCGTTATATAGATGATGTTCTTTCATTGAACAATCCTCAATTTAAGGATAGCCTTCATCTAAATACCCAAATGAACTTGACATTAAGGTAACACGATAGCGAAACGGACCGAATTTTTTTTTCAAAAAAGTATATATATTCGTAAAAAACTATCATAGATACACCAGAAAATGAAATAAAATTAGGGGTCATCGTGCATTTTTCCCAGTTATTTTCAACCGAAAACACCATTTTTGGCGCCAAATTTACAAAGACAAATAGGGAAAATCCTAAATTTGAGACCGGAATTTCTAGTTTTCTGGCGTTTATATATGTCAAAACATACGAATATTACCTAAAAACTAACACAACGTAGATATCAATTTTAGGAATCTATATGTATATAGAAAAACATATGTCACTGTCCTTATTTTGGAATTACAACTCGCCAAAGATGGCAAATACGTCTAAAATGGTGTAAAATCGAGTTGACGTTGGTGACGCTATGCGTATTCATTACATACATGTAAACGCATTTCGCTTTTATTACTATCAATAAAGCGTTTGTGGGTATATTCAAAGTACTTGGACCAGTGTCTGAGAAAAATGAAGAATTTCGCTTTGACTGATACAAAAGAAAGCAAATGATAATTAGGCAAGGAAACGAAAGTAGGAGAAAATGAACAAATGACAGCGGAGAAAGATAAAGAGGAAGGTATAAAAATGGAACATCAAAAGCAGACACGAGAGAAAAGGAAAGAAAAAAAATGAGAATAACCAAACGCTTAAGAGCGGGAGACCTTTTCTGTTGGTGTGTTCGGGGTATTTTCAGCCGGTTGTTAAATGTTTTTGGTGGCCTAAATTGGTTGTTAGCTGTTTTTGGACCATTTGGAGTTTACTGTTCTGTTGGATTTTTACTTTGTGTTAACTGTTATTTGGAACTGAAAAGTCATGTTTGCTGTTAATGAAGATGGGGTAAGACCTTTTTATGTTAATGTGTTTTGGGCATTTTAATTTGGTTGTTGAAAAATATGTTTTGGAAATTGAAAGATTGCTAGCCTGTTATTGAAACCCCCCACCCGTTTAACATATTCACAAGAATCGATGAGAAGTTACAATTTCCACGGTTATTGAACTTGTAAAATTTTGCGAATGTATCCATTATACTTTTCTCTTCTTTTCTGTGTCCTGAAATGCAATCTAGGTTACTTACTCAAAAAACTGTAGGAGAGTCGGTCGTATATTTCTGTTATCAGTACAAGAACGCATCATGAAAAGTAATGAAAACAGAAGTTTTCTGCGTTTATTTTATAAACATTCTGTACTTATAAACGTTTATATGCAGAGAATAAGTGCTACGCATGGTTAACAACTTCAAGTATATATAATCCAGACCATACACGTATTTATATGCGCGTATACGGGATATGCGTATACTCATATCGTCGGTCCGTAAGCATATGATTCGACCATACGCCTACGCCACGACGGTATGCGTATACTCAGACGGTCTTGATCGAGCTAAACAATCTCGGTACATGTATGTATATAGATCTATGTTTTTGTTATACTTATATTGCACAGTTAGTGCCCAAGTTTATTAATAAAATCTTGAATCTTGAATGACGTATGGATATCATAAGACATTCCTTTATATTCGAATACATTTTTAATGAAATAAGCAAAAAAAAAATCCCGACGATATCATGTTGGAGAATATTACTTACTAGGAAGACTAAATAAAAGACATGCACTTTCAAATTATGTGCAACATCATTAGCTGACTTTTGAATTTGTGGCCGATAGAAATAGAACTTGGCAAAGACTTTGCATTGTTGTTATGTAACTAGATTATGAATAAAAGTATAAGTAAATAATATTTACTTTAACAAATTTTGATATGCCCACAAAGATTTAATAATGCATACAATTTTGAGGATGAAAATTTCCCCCTTTCATCATTTTTGCTTAAGTTGGACATCTTTTATAACTTTTAACCAAGAAGTGTGAAACGTATATATAGTGAACATGGGAGTCTAATTTATGTGCATTTCGTAATTTTGATGATGCGTTGGTGTTTGTCATTTATTCAATAGTATTTCTATAAGCAGGGTATATAATCAAGTATTTTTGATTTGGGAGAGGCGGTAGGTTAACTTAATAATTTTACTTTCTGTTTGTGGGATAAACATTTTGTGTAATCAACACCATTAAAGTGTAACCAGTCCTAAACTTCGCAATATCTTTCTGTATGGTTAAACATAGAATACTAGTATGTGTATCTCAAATATTTTGGTTGTATTTTATATAGTTTTCGAATTTTGCTGGTATTTTAACATTCTTAATCAATATTTTAAGCATAGTACATATATTTTTTATTAAGCCAAAGAGTGTGAAATTTTTTTTTTCAGTTTGCTTTTATATACATGTATATTATCACTTCATTATTGAACATATAGAGATCTATTAACATTGTCGAAAATGACTTTTTAACATAAAGGGTGTTTTACTGTCTTTGTCAATCATGGTCCAGGTAGACAGTACAGACATTTTAACTGATATTCTGTGGGCTAAGCATTTAAATTTTATTTTATTACTACAGGAAGTGGTGCAGATAAGGTATACTCACCTAACAGATATTCTGCATTCAAAGAAAAGACAGGACGAAACAACGAAATCAACAAATTGTTAAATTTTCTATCCCTAGAACAATTTTATCCTTCAAAACTTACTCTTCAAGATGTGCGAACAGTTACTTGTGCCAAAGACATTGTCACAGAGAGTGATATTCCATGGCTGCTTCTAAGTAAGATAATAATGTTAAACTACAATTCCAGAGAAGAAGATTTATACTCTTTTTACCAGGGGAAATCAGAATGTTCGACCACAGAATCTGATGACTCTGACGATGATCTATTTAACGATAAAACAGCCAGTGTTAAACTAAACCCTGCTGATCTTTTTTATGTAACATTCCTGTGCTGTGATATTATGCTAAAATTAGAGATAATGTCTAAGCTATTTACATGTCGTCTTGCCATTCCCTTTTTATATAGAGACCATAACGAAGATCTTATTTTGACAAAATGGGGGTTACGAAAGATACTCATTAATAAGTGCATTGATGAAAAGTCATTCCAAATAGATGCTTTAAACATTGATGCAAAACGTGTTTCATTCATCAGACTAGGCAGGCCTTCTCTTTCAAAGTCAAAGCTTTTAAATGAAATTTTAAGTGACCAGTATCATCCAACATTTTTTAATCGAGATTGTCCATTAGGAGCCTCTACCCGGAAAGTGGCAGAAGGCATTGTTGATGCATCATGGTATATACCCTCAGGAAAACAAAATGACTGCTTTTCAGAACTGATTATATTTTTTAATCTACGTGGTAACAGCGTTGATTATATAAAGGAACTTCATATCTTATGTGAAATTTCTCAAGTATTAGTTGTCCAAAGTGACGTACAAGAACTTCTTAAGGATGAAGTGAAATCAACACTGCTGACAATACACGAAAAGAATTTGCATGTTGTATACGCACTTGAATCGTGTCAACGACAGGACATTGAACCTAATAAAGTGTTGAAAGATTATAAACGCAGTATGGAAAATTACAAAAATCAAATGAAATTTTTTAACCTAAAAAGTATGCAACAGACACGAAGTTCATCAGACATAACTAAAGACTTGCGCAAGATTATTTCGGAAACATTGCAGGGATTAGATGGGTTGCCATTCTCTAATTTGATTGATAGGTTAAACATTGCGGATGAAGAAAGAATCTCTGTTTGCTCCAGGGGTCATCTGCAGGCAGTTGATGTTGTGAATAGGTTTACTGGGGAAATGAGTAATCAAAAAGCATGTGTGTTGCCTTTACAAGGAGACTTATGGTCTCGGTGGTGTTCTGCTTTGAAAACTTTGCACAGGTCAAAATCAGATGAGGAAAAACAGAAACTCAAAAAAGTAATGGAAAAAAGCAGGCATACCCAAAGACAGATTTTCAAGGAAAAGATGCATCCATTTTTTGATACTTTTCTGAAACATTTTCTCAAAGAATGCAGAAATTTGGACTACATCACTTCCTATTTGGCTTGGGTTCAAAGCCTTTTGGGTGAAAAGGGGAGACTTATCTTGCCTCACTTTATTTACAATTATCAAAAAAGCTGGATTGAAATGAAATCTGCTAAAGAAAAAAATAACCTTGTAGAATGTAAAAGACTGTATAAACAAGTTGAAAAAGCCGAAAAAGAACTTACCGAAGCAGCGTTTGGGCTTGAGCATTTAATTCGAGAACTAGGACAGATATATGAAGCAACCTCCTCAAAAATTGCAAGATTATCATGCAACAGAACTACAGCAGGATATTTTCCAAAAATTATAAGCAAACTACTTCAGAATGGTCATCCTTTCGAAATAATGGATGGAGATACTTCGATGGTTCCTTTAACATGGGTTACAGCTGTTTTTGATCAGCTAAGACGAGATATAGGAGATAAAAAGTTTTTGGCTGTGTCAGTATTGGGTATACAGAGTTCTGGAAAATCTACTTTATTGAATGCAATGTTCGGATTGCAGTTTCCTGTCAGTGCAGGTAGATGTACAAGAGGAGTATTTGTTCAGTTAGTTAAGGTCGTAGAAAATGTGTTGCCATTTTCATATGTTCTTGTTATTGACACAGAGGGCTTACGCGCACCTGAATTATCAGATAAAAAACATATGCACGATAATGAATTGGCAACATTTGTTCTTGGGCTTGGAGATATTACGATTATAAATATTAAAGGTGAAAATACTGCTGAAATGGAAGACGTGCTTCAAATAGCAGTTCATGCTTTCCTGCGACTAAAAATGGCAAATGGTAGGTTGCAGTTACAACAGAATTGTATATTTGTGCACCAGAATGTACCTGCAGCAGATGCAACATCGTCTATGACACACGGAAGACAAAAAATGATAGACACGTTAGATAAGATGACAGCTGAAGCTGCAAACCAAGAGGGTTTAGCCGATATAAACTCGTTCAGTCAAGTTATAAAAATAGACCCACAATCCCACATGTGGTATTTCTCTGACCTATGGTTCGGAGATCCGCCAATGGCACCGATAAATTTGGGATACAGTAGAAAGGTTGCCGAAGTGAAGGAGCATTTACTTTTTTCTATTGCACCGAGGCGAAGGACCTTTCTGTCAGTTTCAGAAACTAAATCAAGAATTGAGGACTTATGGAATGGAATTTTGTCAGATGATTTTGTGTTTAATTTCCGTAACAGTCTTGAAATGAAGGCTTATCATTTAATGGAGACAATGTTTTATAAATTAACATGGCATTTGGAAAAAAAATTACATACCTTCAAACTGTCTGTGGTAATGGTAGAATTAGCCAGATGTGAAGATGAAAAAGAGCTGGACGAAACTGCATCTACGCTGACGTCAAACTTACAGACACATTTAACAAACAATCACTCAAAAACACTTGAAACCTGGAGCAAATATATTGAAAACCATTGTCTTCGTGAAATAATGGAACAATGGCGGCAAAATAGAAATTTACAGTTGAAGGAGCATTTGTCTGATTTATTGCGGAAAGGAAAGAAGGAAATCGTAAAACTGAAAGCTCAGCACAAAGCAGAGATGGTTCGAACCAAGAAACAAAAAACACATCAACGGAAACTGCAAGAAAAGGCACAGTTACTAGCTGGTCAGTTCAAAGATAGTTTGTCTGTTTCATTTATAAAACAGAGTTTCAACGAAGTGTGGGAAACATTAATGGGTACACTAGAGCATGAGAGTATTACTGAAAGTAAGCCTGTTAGGGACGAAATAGAGGAAATTTTATTCGAACATTTTGCTGCAGATAGAGCTTTGCTTATTAAAACCTTAGAAAAACAAGTAACTAAAAATTATAAAAAATTAGAAATGTTAAAGTGTTCATTTTCTTCAAATGAAATATGTGAGAGTGATATAAGTATATCCAAGAGCTTACAAAAGGAATTAGGGGATGATACAATCCAATGCAGACAACAGGCTATTCGCATTATTAATGTAATATTTGCAAAAATTGATAGTTACTTATCGACTGTTGTTTCGGAAGATAGACCATTTGAGCAAACGCATGTCAAAGATGTGTTTCTTCTTTTCAGTGACACAATAAATGGACATAACAAGGGGATTGGAGAATTGACTCATTTTAAATTTACGACTGCGTTGAAAGTTAAACTAGCCGTTCATATTACAGGGTATATAAAGATTATATTTACAGAAATGGATCAACGTTATGAGAAAAAACACAGCATCACATCTCAGATGGAAAATTATAAACAAATTTCCTGGAAACAATTTATATGCACAGTGAAGAATAAAATAGATGAAATGATGGTGATTGATATGTTATTCGATATAGTTCAAAAACTCCTTGTAAGGGAGATCGAAAAATGTTTACCTTACGAAGTTGTCAATGTTATCTTAGACGAATGTTTTTCAACAAAATACAGTTTAATGGTGGCAATAATGAAAGATTTGGCTGAAAACGGTGACTTTCAATCCTTCCTTTGGTATATTACAGATGCAAAAACTTTTGCAAAAGATTGGATAGAAAAATTTACTTGCAAACGTATTTTTGGGCAGTATATTGGAAACGATTGTAGATATATTCGAATCGTCAAAAAGCTAACTGGCAATTACATTAAGATAATTAAAGGTAATTTAGATGTTGCAACTGCGTCCATGAAAACAAACCAGCGGAATGATTTGAAAACTTGGATCTCTCATTTTGTGAAAGATCTAGGTGCGCAAATTCCCGTTTCGAACAACGTTTTTTCCTATTTTACTGATGTCAAAGGTGCAAATTATGTCACCGTTCAAAAACATTCCTCGGGAAAAATAAAAGAGCTTGAACAAAATATTTTAGAAAATTTTGTTCAATGTGTTTCACAGAGAAAAAACGTTTGGATTGGCAACAATCCTTACATTTCTTTATGTGAAAAACTTTTGGGATGCAATCATCAATGTCCGTTTTGTAGAGAAACATGTCAAAGGACCAGCCAAAATCATCCTGGTGAGCAGCATGCATGTGTTCAACATAGACCACCAGGTTTAAAGGGGGTTTGTAAAGTCAAAACCAATGTGATGGCGTGGGAAACATGTAACTATAAGGTTTGTTCAGATCAATCTTTCCGTTGTAGAGCATCTGATCACAAATGTCGAGAGTCCCCCAAATGTGCTAAATTGGAAGAAACATGCCATTTGTATAAGGACTATGGGTTATATATATCAGACTGGAATATAGAACCATCTGTTACGATGAACTCGTCCGATTACTGGATGTGGTTCGTCCATACATATAGCAAAGATTTGGAAAATACGTATGGATACACAGTACCACAGGAAGTGAATGAATGGGGTTTAATCAAGAAAGAAGATGCCATCAGGTCTCTCAAAATAAGAGGATCAATGTTTGGAGACGATGACATAAATTTATCGAGGTAAATGTGTCAGTGCAAAACTAAATAAGTTCTTGACCAAGAATTTTCTCGATATGAACGATAAAAAATAGTATAATTTCCAATTTATTCGGGTGTAATCTTTTCTGTTAATGTAGAGAACTAGAATATTATCCAGACGATCTCTTTAGAGAGACAACGATGATCTGAAAACTGCTCGGTTTCTGTAATATATATTATCTCAGTCTTTCACACACACACTTACTGCTTAAAAGGTCTTCACAAAATAAGCACAAACTCGATGAAATGTGCAAAATTAGTTATACAAATTTTATTTCTCTGATAATGAATGCTGTGGGAATTTGTGTATTCTTTCGAAGTAATAAAAGTCATTAATTTGGTACGGGGAGATATATAAGACAATTTACATTATTTTATGTATTTAGAATTTCTTAATATAAGGAGCATGAAATTATATAAAATACATAGGTTCACATCGGCTTAAATGATACAGCTTTGTCACGACAAGTACACTCAGTTCCCCTATTATAATTAGTCACTAATTAGTCCATGATTTAAGGGAAAAGCACGTTACAATTTTTTTCTTTGTGACGCTTAGATAATTATTCTTTAGGGTTGGTGTTCGATGTTAGACATTGCAATAACATCTCTGCTCAAATGTAACAGATAATGCATGTACATTATATTATACTTTCTTTTCTTCTAAAAGGTTAACGAGTATGTGCCAATGAAGTTTAATATATGAAATCGTTGAAGCATGACCAGTGTTACTTTCTGTTTACTGGTTCATAAAAATGATACCTTCTGCAAAGAGCAACATTGTTCCTGCATCAGTAAGCAGAGGGTAACAATGCTCATTTTTCAATCTGAATATTTTCAGTAGTGATTGTATTAAAACAGCATTCAATATGATAACACATATAGCTTGGAGGGTCACAAAGCAGACTGATACCCCTCGAAATATATGGTCAGCCTCGTATTCGCTTCGGTTCACAATGCTTTCTGGAGAATTTTAATCTATTCTGTCGCCCTCTTAGCTATATGTAGCATATACAGTGTTATAAGTTTGGCATACATAAATCATAGATGCAACTTGTCTATACACTCTACTACATAAGGTTAGACACAAGGTTGGATAAAATATGTTACTATCTGAAGTGTTTGATTGGATTATAAGACATTTTTATGTTAATGTATGTTAACTGACAATATATTTGACAATTGTGAATGAAAAAAATATTGAAAAGTGGTTGTCATATTGCAATTTTCTGTCATCCTCAAATTGTTGATATTTTGCCATGTGTTATGTTGTTTACTGTTTATCTTGTATTTCGCCCTGTTGTAGTTTAGTTTTGTCAAATATGTTTGTTGTACCGATTTTTCCTTGTTATTGTGTGCACACTAAAGAGATGAATAGATGTTTTTCAAACTTTTACTCTGGTACGCTTTGGAGATCAGAGAAGTCACACGTAATATAGATTTTAAGTACCAGCCCAACTATGAATCAGGCAGATAGTATAAAAGTGGCTGCACATGAGTAAAAACGCTAACTTTGGGACATTGAAATGATTAAAACTAACCCTAAAAACATCGTTTTGACAAAAACATACTGTTTTTTGGTCTAGTCTTTTTAAAATATGATCATTTGAAATTTGGTTACATTGAACAGGAAACAGTACGGGAAAATTTCCCGCCAAATTTTCCATTATATAACCAGTAAAAACATTGCCTTTGTACTTTACATGTATATGTATGTAGCACCCATCACACAGCCAGTATAAATATGGTGTGGAAATTTCCAGGATTTTTAAGGACTAATTAAAGGCATTTAGATTAAAAAAATCTTAGTGAAAAACTTTGATGTGAGCACAAAAAAATGTTACGTTCAATACTTTGAGGTGCCCTCTACTGCCTGACCCTTATATGGATTAGTACTTAACTGGCTGTAAAATGGCTTTAATCAGTGTAAGCCATCCCATGGATATTTTCCCACCATATTTATACTGACTGTGTGATGAGTGCTACATTTGAAACCCTCCGGAGCACCTGATGATGCTTCTGTTTTGGGGGGTGCATGCTGTTAGTACTGTATTCTATATCTCGTTTGTATTATTATTTTTGTTTGTTTCGTTATCGTCATTTATGTTGTCTTTTTATTTGTGATCCTTATACTGTATACTGCCAGTCATTTTTCGTTTGCTTTAATTTTGTAAATTTTCTCTATTTTCCTTTTAATTGTGGCCTACGTAATATTTTTTTATTTTCTTTATTCGTGTTAACTTGATGCCATTGTGCAGCAAACTAATTTTAAAGATCTAATGTATTTGTGTTTCCAAAATAGTAATAGATTTTTGATAACAAAATTTGTCATGTGCCATTCACTTCCGGGGTCTCTTTAACACCTTAACGAACGAAATGTTGTAAATAGCTATTCTAAATTAAATTAATCTTTTGTTTTTTAGATTCAACATGATTATAAGTAATTAAACTTAGCAGCCTGTCTTATTTTTCAGAATTACTAAGCAGATCGAGAAATAATTCATATAATTTAAAAAGAAAGGAAATGGGGTAAATATCAAGGAGACAACATCCCATATCCAGGTTAAAGCGACCCAAAACAATAGTCCACAAAAATGCAAATGATTTTATGATCAGCGTTATTATTTATTTTACTGTAATAAGAAACATTTGTCGATAATCTCCCTGTACCAAGTTAGTTATACATGGTGAAAGTGGAGATAATTTTAATTTCAGTATCAAACGACGCTATTGATATGTTGATTAAAATTATCTCCACTTTCACCACATTCAAATAACTTGGAAAATGGAGATAACCGACATATGTTTTCTCAATATTTTTCTCGAACATCCCTGTAGTTCTGCATATGAACTTGCTGCTTTTCAGTTCGATTCTACTTAACAGTTCAATATTTTGTAAAAAGAAGTAAGCGTTTTACTTGGTGACGGGTTCAAGGGGGGTCTTTATGCCGCTATAAAGTACGTCTTTCGAGAATTCTTTGCTAAACTATCTGCATGTAATATTTAACAGATTTTCACCAACTGTACCAGAATACAATATTGAATGAACAAATCGTCAAAATATTTTAGACTCGCTCCGCCTGACACTTTTAGATAATTTTCACCGTTCCCCACTTTCAAAGATCCTGAAACTGCGCTTTTTGCTGCCGTTTCTTTCGACACTCGCATTTTTTTTTATTCAAGAAAGGATTTTTTTTTCTATTATGATTTTTTTTTATTTTTCCCACTTATAATTTATTTTTAACTAAAATGCTCATTTGATATTAATCCTTATAAAATATTAATATACTGATGGGCGGTTAATAGCCCTTTTCAAAAATTGTTGTTATCTTTTCCTTGATTGGAACTCTCCAATCAAATTGAAGTACAAACACTCTACACTTCCGGCTATCTCTCGTACGGTTGGCTAACAATTCACAACTTAAACTCTAAATACATGTTAAATGCAGTTTCACAGTAAACAATGACATGGTAATTTAAATAAGAACAGTTTAAATCAAGATGAACAACACTTGCCGTGTTGGGTTGATAATTTTATTTGCATTTAAATGCCGAAACCGAAAGGCGGACCAAATGATTTTTTGAAAAGGCCTATTATGTGCTTGCATGCGACCTGATATTCAATGCAAGTTGTATTCTCAGAGATGCTTTTGAAAAAAAACTAAACTTATATATATAGTTAACTTGTTGCTAAATGCTGACTTTTTTCTATTTTTTTTTTGCTGATATATGCTTTATTTACAAAGAAAAACAACGGCAAGAGAATACCGAAGAGAAGAACAACAGACGAATTTAATTACAAAAATCAAAAGTCCAGGGACATGCTGAAAAACTAAGCTAAATAAAGCATTCTAATGCAACATTTATATAATGGAGGTTTTGATTGGTCAAAACTGACCGTCAATTCCACCATTTGCACACCTGTGGCAAGTAGCTTCCCTGTTTAGTCTGGTTCCAAATATGGTTACAAAAACACAAGTCAAAATTAGAACATGAAATCGTATAATTGCATCAGAATCGCAATAACAGTACATTATTTGAATACCCTAGGGCGTCAATCTTGATTTGACGGTCAAAATATGCGTGTATAGGCTCCGCTACGCGTCGCCTGTGAACTGCACTTTGAACATCAAATCTACGATTGACGCCCTCGGGTATTCAAATAATGTACTGTTGTTGCCTAAATAGCAGTAAACGACCATCAGAACTGAAAGCAGTGGAAGTGAAAGCTAAAAATACAGTAGAGTAAGTCCTCATAAGCAAATGTAGCTATCATCAAATTATCACAGATGTTTGATCTTTTTCTCTCCTTTTTTCTACAGTTCAAGATCATCCATATTGGCTTAAAGAAAGAAACTGTATTTCAATGCATTGAAAAAACACATTTTAAATACTATTCTACATCTAAAAATAAATTGTATTATGTTTGTTATGTGCGAACATGCTGTCTACATTTATGCATATATTAACAGAATAAAGATTGATATCTTTTCTTGTATTTATTAATTCCATCGCTATTCCGTTTCAATTCTTTCCACAGTAAAATGTTTAACTTGAGAACACTGTTTACGTTTGTACTTCGGTTCCAAAGTGTCAAATAGGTTATTATTCCATGTTACAAGGGGGAGAATGAACGTCATTACACAGGGTGTCGGCGATTGAAATCTGACGGCCATATTGTCGCTTGTATTTAGGATATTTCCTTATTATGGAAGTTGTCTTGGTGTTACAAGTATAGAAAGCAGTTCATCAATGTCCTCATAGCGTACGATTAATCATGTCAAACGTTCATTGTTATTTTTCGTGTCATTTTTGTAATTTCTTCTTCACACTTCGTCACAAATTCGCAGGATATCGGTAACTTTATTCATATTTTTGTCTCGAATGATTGAAACAGTCCATCTTTGCAGAAATTGCATGCGTGCCAGCTGATCAATGCACTTCAACGCTTTCAAACAACTAAAAAAATAATGTGGTATGATGACGTTACACTTTTTTTTTTAAATGAGAAAGTGATGTCGGCAACACTCCGAAAATCAAAGGCTGTCGAAGACATATTTTATTGACTGCACCTTGATGAAGCAATGATAATTCGTTGTTTCTTCAATCCTGTTGAAGCAAATACAAATTTTGAAGTGCCAGAATCAGTTCTTGTAACTTTCCAACCACATAGCTGGACTGAAACCTACTCTGATATTTTTACATGTACATTGTACATGGATTGCTTCATGGTAACTTCACTTCACACATGTTGAAGACTATCTGGCGGTCTTATAACTGATTAGGTAAGGTTCAGTTTGCTTTACATATTTTCGATATCTTTTGGTCGGTATTGTTCATCTGTATATGTGTCCCATTTTTCCGATCTATGCAGTACTTATGAGATTTTTTCGTTTCTTTGTGTTTCCGATAGTGTCATTTTCATTGTCTTTGGACTTTTCTTTCTGTACTGACAGTTCGCGATTCTCACTTACTTCACATCCCTTCCATATCGGGTACAACTGACATACATACTCCACAATAACAATTTCACCAACAATAATGCTGCAGCTCATACTGATATTGGCTCCACTGCAGCTCGAAGTCCGTAAAAATTGCTTAATCAGAGAAGTTAAGAGGGGGTTTTAGTCGATTTTTGCCATTTTTACCAGTTTCATACCTCATTTCTGCACCAAATTTTCAATTTATTAACAAAAAACAGAGGTTTCATTTCGGAGCCCCCCTCCAAATCCGACAACGGTACTGTAAAACAATGTTTACTTCACTTTTTTCAGTGCTTTATTTTCAATTCAAGAGGTTTCTCAATTGCCTGTATATCTGGGATGGATCATGGCTGACACTGACATTCCTATAAATCTCTATATTAGAGGCATATATTAATGGACCTCTGTAAGTAGTGCATCACGTCACTTTGGGAGAATAAGGCCAATGTTAAAGTTCCACCCAAACTTCCCTCCGAAATTATCGAAGGTCGCCATGATTAATCAATTATCAGTTTTTTTAAAGCAAGTTCTGTTTGTAATAACTGTCATTCCGTTTATTTTTATGCAGACATGGGTATTTTAACCCGTCACTTAGATATATTTGTAGTTGGGTTTTACGCATTAAGCTCGACCCCTTCCCAGGTATCCCTTCATTTTGCATAATTTCTTTCTTCTTTTACTTACAATTTGTTTTGAATTGATTAACTTGTTCTCGTCCTGATATAGCTGAAATATTGCTCATTGGACGTTAAACTCTAACTAATCAATCAATCAATCATTTTGCATAATGTCTTCAGCCCCGTCTTCCAGCGTCTTGAACGTGGAGCACAGCAAAGGTAGTGTAGCGGTGTGAAAGTGGTGGGACGCTTGAATATATTTAGTCATAAATTAAACTTATAATCCCTAACGTAATCCTTCGTGACCTTAACTAACCCACCTAGTTATACCTAAAACCTAACCCTAACCCACTATGTTTGGGTAACCCATTATCTTCATTTTTGTGTTGTTCCAAATTACTCCGGAAGCTCTTTCGGTGTAATACCTAAGCTTGGACGTGCCTTTCAATTGTTTTAGCTGTCTCCCTTGTTTGTGCTCTAACATTAATCCCAAAGCCTTGTGTTGTTTTCTATCGATTTATTTTCCTGTTCTGGTCTGCCTTGTTTTGTTCTGGCCTATTTCCCAACCGTAACTCCAACCTCCTTTTTTGTGTCTCTGTATATGTACTTCTCCATTGTTATTTTGGGTTTATTCTTTGTTTTTCCGAGGGAGTTTCCTTTCTGATACTTATTAAATAATCAACTAGTTACACGTATACATATTTTATTTTCTCCGTCATAAAAACAGCCACGGGTCGGTGGGTCACTGCATGCTTCCTGTACAATTTAAAAGCCATAAGGTCTAGTGCTTAAATCATCCAAGGCGACCCTTTTATCGAACACGATTCTATAATCTTTGTCTTGATGTACGGTTAGTAATCTCTTTTGGTCCCTCTTTATTTTGAAATCATCTGTTACGGTCTTCACGTCGTCTCTGTTGTTAGTGATCATATGTTTTATCGTATCGAAGTTGATCATTAAAAAGCTTTTGTAGTTGAGTGTGATTCCTCGTACTTTATATATTGTCCTATTTCCGTCCTTGTCAGGTTTTTCCAATTTATAGGCGTAATTTTTCGGTCCTCCAGTCACGAACTTTGTAATTTTGTTGTTTGGTACTTCGTTCGTAAGGTCCCCTAAGTAATTTCCAATTCGGGCCTCCATTCTCCAGGTTGAGATGTATAAACAATGGAATCGGTGTCGGCATGTAGGGCACGGGTATTCAACTTCTCCAAATAACTGTACAACTTCAGTCTTGCGTGGGCGGTCGTGTCAGCAGCAATGACCACGTTGGTACGTCCGGATTCCTGTACAAATTTTTCTTTATACTGATATCTCATTTCCACCACCTCATCGCTGACAAAATTAATACCCATAACAAGATTTTGGTCACTGGTTAACATGTCGAAGTATTCTGCAGGATCACACATGTATTTGATTTGTGGCAGTTTGCTTCTCTGTCCCAATTTACCCCAGATGCTATTCAACATTAATTTGGCTAAAGCTCGTAGTCCCGGGTTCTTCTTAATATTGTTGTAATCGAGAAGAATACCCTCCTTTTCATGGTACTCTCTGATGTACCTCCATTTATCCTCTTCAGTTTGACACCATTCTGGCCAAACTGCCTCATATTCAGGAAGGTATTCACATACTCGGTAAAAAGCCCTCCTGTCTTTGTTGTTTAGTCGTATTGTTCCGAGTCAAAGTGCCACACTTCGTAAATCTGTTCAAATTTATATCCATGTTCCAAAGCTTTCTTGACTTCATCTATCACCCAAGTTCCGGTCAGTGCTCGTTGCTCGTCGGTATGTTGGCACGTTATCTGTTGACTGGACTCGGCACAGCTTTTACACAAGGTAGAGAGTAGCTTGTTATTGATTTTCGACGGTAGCACTGGAATGTAGAGTCCTCTAGGTGGCAGTTCACTTTTCTGCAATGATCTCGGGATGTCCCACGGGTATCTTGCCGGTCTTGTTGGTGTGACGTCTGCATACGATATGTCCTGGTCCTGTTCATACAGTTTAAATGCTTCGGTTCTTCCACCATAAAAGGCGTCTCTGGGCTCAAAAGGAGTGATCATCTCGGTTTGTTAGATAACGTTTCTTAAGCTTTCATTTTCCCGAACCTCTTTGTCAAACTTGCATTCCCATTTACCGAGATAGATCTAACCTTGACCTTCCAAATATCGTTTCTTCTCCAGCAAGTGCTAATGTTAATCGCTCATTGTCATGCCGATGATTGGCTTTATGGTGCTTGCACTATAACAGTGTAAACAGCTGTGCCAGAACTTCCCGTTAAACTCTAATACGTATTTTCCGTTTTTGTTCTCGTAATATCCATCCACTTTATAGGGTCCGATTTGTTTTTCCCTCCATTTCTGGCATGTTGTATGTTGACTTCTTCTGTTGCCGATAGGTATTTGATCCACTACATGGCTTTCATTGAATGTTTTTCCTCTGGACAGTATCCTTGAGCTGGAATAATACCGATGCTATCCGGTTGGAGAAATTTTTGTGTATATACCAAGTTGCATGCTGATGCTATCATGATGCATTGTTGGAATGGATCTATTCCTTCCTTTCCGTCGGTGGATGTCATCTCCAGGAACAGTTGTCTGAACGTTAATATCCACGTCGGAGCGGCAGTAACTTAATTATTCTTTTTGAAAACCCGATCTTTGCTGGTAATTAGTCTCGTACCATTCGAAAAGGTTGTTCTGTCTTTCGGTTTCATTTTGTCAGGTTGGTAAAACATCAGATCGGGTAAGTGGTTGAGTATGGTTGATTTGTTTTCTTTCCTATTAAATAAATGCGGGAAATATCCTTTTTTCAGTTCGGTCAAATCAAACATCTTGGGTAGTTCGGCTAAAGCCACCAGTTAAAAGTTGATGGAGTCAATCATCAGAATACGACATCCAGGGACTTCGGTGTACATTTTCTTGGTTCCGTTTGCTATGATAGCGGGTTTCACGCCATGTTGGTATAAATAACGTAGTATTTGTGACGAATCGTATCCCTTAAAGTTGTGTGCGATGACGGTTGCTCCTTGGTTATCTCCAGAAAATAGCCACTCACAAAAGTGTTCGGTTGTTTCAGGTCCTGTAAATACTAGTTCGTTCTTTCCACATGTCCAGCAGATGATATCTTTATCGAACTTTCGATCCATGTATGTCAAACAGACTTTGTGTACGACGCATAAATTTGGTTTGTGTACCGATTGTGGGTGGTATTTCAAAAGGTCGACATGTTTCCACCTACACAAAAAGAAAATCATTAACAAGCTACTCTTTACCATGTGTAAAAGCTGTGCCGAGTCCAGTCAACAGATAATGTGCCAACATACCGAAGAGCAACGAGCACTGACCGGAACTTGGGTGATAAACGAAGTCAAGAAAGCTTTGGAACATGGATATAAAATTTAACAGATATACTAAGTGTGGCACTTTGACATGGAACAACACGACCAAACAACAAAGACAGGAGGGCTTTTTACCGAGTATGTAAATACCTTCCTAGGCAGGGGGTGGTCAGAATGGTGTGAAACTGAAGAGGATAAATGGAGGTACATCAGAGAGTACCATGAAAAGGAGGGTATTCTTCTCGATTACAACAATATTAAGAAGAACCCGGGACTACGAGCTTTAGCCAAATTAATGTTGAATAGCATTTGGGGTAAATTCGGACAGAGAAGCAACCTGCAACAAATCAAATACATGTGTGATCCTGCAGAATACTTCGACATGTTAACCAGTGACCAAATTCTTGTTATGGGTATTAATTTTGTCATCGATGAGATGATTGAAATGAGATATCAGTATAGAGAAAAATTTGTGGAGGAATCCGGACGTACCAACGTGGTAATTGCTGCTTACACGACCGCCCACGCAAGACTGAAGTTGTACAGTTATTTGGAGAAGCTGAATACCCGTGCCCTATATCAAGACACCGATTCTATTGTTTATACATCTCAACCTGGAGAATGAAGGCCCAGGGGACCTTACAAACGAAGTACCAAACAACAAAATTACAGAGTTCGTGACTGGAGGACCGAATGTTCCAGATATTTTTAGATCGCTACAAAAACTGTTCGACTCCATTTTATCAGACCTCACCAGCGGAATGAAAGAAGAACATTTGGTGCAAGTCACTCTTTCAGGTCTGCCTAGACCTGGATTTCCCCATCAGACTACCATTCATGCAAATAGGACAGGTGACAGACGACATGCTATTAGCAGAAATAGAACGAGTGTTGCAGTCGAACGAGCACTTTGTCTTAGACCAGAGTATCCAATTAAATATTACTCAGGTTAGCCTTCCGAAGGGTGGTACCAGAAAGAAATGTGAATACGTAGACACCGAAAGATTCCTGGAGGAAACGCGATGTATCATACGTATACAGAACGATGACAATCTCTGCTGTGCCAGAGTCATCGTAACGGCCATAGGAAAAATTGACGGACACGAGCAGTGGAGCTCTATCAAACATGGCAAGTACATCCAGAAAGAATTGGCTTTAGATCTACACACAAAAGCGGGAGTACCTGTACAACAAGAGATCAAACAATTCCAATCGATTCTACCGGAATATCAAATAAATGTAATATCCAGAGATTATTTCAACGGAATCATATATCATGGCCGCAAGGCCGAGAAAAAAATATACCTGTACTACCATGACCACCATTACGATGTCAGTACAAGCATGACTGCATTTCTTGGTCGAGTCTAATTCTGTACCGACTGCAAAAAAGGGACGATCATAAAGAGCATCACGTATGCAATAATGTATGCCATTACTGTAGGAAAATTCACAATCAAACTGAAGATGACTTGACATTATGTGCCGATTGTGGGCGGTATTTCAAAGGATCGACATGTTTCCAACTACACAAAAATAGGACGCCGTCTGGAAATTCAAACCAAATTTATGCGTCGTACACAAAGTCTGTTTGACATACATGGATCGAAAGGTCGATAAAGATAGCATCTGCCAGACATTTGGAAAGAACGAACTAGTATCTACAGGACCTGAAACAACCGAACACGTTTCTAAGTGGCTATTTTCTGCATATAACCAAGGAGCAACCGTCATCGCATACAGCTTCAAGGGATACGATTCGTTACCAATCCTAGGATATTTATACCAACATGGCGTGAAACCCGCTATCATAGCAAACGGAACCAAGAACATGTACATCGAAGTCCCCGGATGTCGTATTCGGATGATTGACTCCATCAACTTTTAACCGGTGGCTTTAGCCGAACTGCCCAAGGTGTTTGGATTGACCGAACTGAAGAAAGGATATTTCCCGCATTTATTTAATATGAAAGAAAACCAATCAACCGTACTCAACCACTTACCCGATCTGATGTTTTACCAACCTGACACAGTGAAACCGAAAGACAGAACAAACTTTTTCGAATGGTACGAGACTAATTACCAGCAAACATTCGATTTTCAAAAAGAATTATTAAGTTACTGCCGCTCCGACGTGGATATATTGAGAAGAGCCTGCTTAACGTTCAGACAACTGTTCCTGGATATGACATCCACCGACGGAAAGGAAGGAATAGATCCATTCCAACAATGTATCATGATAGCATCAGCATGCAACTTGGTATTCAGACAGAAATTTCTCCAACCAGATACCATCGGTATTATTCCAGCTCAAGGATACTGTCCAGAGGAAAAACATTCAATCAAAGCCATGTAGTGGATCAAATACCTATCGGCAACAGAAGATGTCAACATACAACATGCCAGAAATGAAGGAAAAAACAAATCGAACCCTATAAAGTGGATGGATATTACGAGAACAAAAATGGAAAATACGTATTAGAGTCTAACGGGAAGTTCTGGCACTGCTGTTTACACTGTTATAGTGCAAGCACCATAAAGCCAATCATCGGCATAACAATGAGCGATTTACATTAGAACTTGCTGGAGAAGAAACGATATTTGGAAGGTCAAGGTTAGATCTATATTGGTAGATGGGAATGCGAGTTTGACAAAGAGGTTCTGGAAAATGAAAGCTTAAGAAACTTTATCCAACAAACCGAGATGATCACTCCTT